>JASDQU010739703.1:39521-52796 GCA_032191745.1 Picea mariana | reverse complement strand
TTAATATTTTCCATAGGTGCCCAAGTTGACATGGTGAGTTTTAAGTTGGAGGAATTTCAAACCATTGTTATCATTCTTGTGTTGTTTCCTTTGTCGTGTCATTATTGGTTTTTTTATTATTCACCAGTGTATATAAATGTATATAAATGAGTAAACATAATGCCTATAATTAATGGAATACGAAAATAACAGAAGATAGAGTATATAATTGTTATTAAGGTAATATATTTAAGCGGAATAGCTCATGAATAGATTATATAGCTTGAGTGGGCCTAATGGTTAAGAACATGTGTTTCCTCTTAAGAGGTCACAAGTTCAAATCCAGAGGGGATAGTGTATGTATTTCAGTAAAATCGTTGAGGGTAGAATGGTTGAAAAACATATACAAGCAATGATCAAAATTCAACTCATCTATGTTGGAATGATTAATTTCAACTTGTCTTAATTATAAATATGTGATTCTTCATCATGTCATATGGTTGTAATTTTGTTAATCTGACTAGTTAGCTCGTAGATTAGTCAGTAGTTGACATATTATCTCAACAATTTGTTAGTATGGTTAAGATAGCTTGCTTATCTTAAGTTAAAGAGTGATGTATTTATATGTAACATTGTTGATTGAATACGAAATACTCAATTTAGTTTTGTGTGCAAGGAAATCATGTCTACTCTCTTGTTTCCTTTCATGGTATCAAAGCAGGACTGGGCTTAACTCCCTCATCGGAGAGCTTGAGAACATGAGAGAGCTTTGAGAGTTGATCCTCTGTAAATATGTAGGATTAGTGTAGGTTAAAGTAGATTATTGGTTTTGTGAGTGATTGTTGGAGTATGTGTTTCGTGTGAAGATTTTTGTGTGCCTATGTGAGAGATTTGTGCATATATTTGCTTGCTATCAAAGAAAGCAAGTTTGAGTTGTCTTTAAAAAGGTCGTCGTGTGCTAAAGAGAGAGGGCACATGATCTAAGTGCTACATGTGATCTGCTAGGAAGAACCATCGTCGAAAGATCATAGTAACCGAGGGAATCAAGCTGGGCGTTGAAGAAGACCACCAGATCCACATATTTATGTGTTTTTTTGTCTACATTCTACGATCTATCAGGTAAAAGGGAGCAATTAGGTCCCATTTTCAGGGTTAGAATGGGGCAGAAGACGCTCATAATCATCAAATGTATGGACATTGCACATGAGGCCCTCGTACAGAAGAGGATGTTCTTTGCCAACAGGTTGCTTGATACCCCAACGAAGTTGTACTTCAATGCTAACAAGTGCTCTGTAAATTTGGTCGGGTATGGCTCTGTGTGATGCACCCTGCAACGAAGCTTGGTATCTGAAATGCTCAATCTCTCAAGGATCAAGGACTTCAACTGGATCCACGAATGGGTTATCGACCGTCTCATTTAGAGGCACGGGGAAACAAGGGAAGTGTGCATGTCTTGGCTAACGTGCAATTTGTAGATTTTAACCTTGTACAATATTTTTATTGCAAACAGATTTTCAATAAAAGAACAAAAAAGATACAATGGAAAATACACACATTACACAGATATTTTTCCCCTGGAAACCCAAACCACGAAAACCAACATATTTTATATCCATTCATTGTGATACATTGTTTACAATATAATATACATATAGGAGCCAGCGACATCCAAAACCCTAACCCAATGACTTGGATTAGTCAACAACCTTAATTCCTTAACCGAAAATAGAAAACCATCGACAAAAACCATGTGCCGAAAAAATGCCCAACAATGGACATGAAAATCGAGGTGACACGAAAAACGAGGCAAAATATGTGACATGTTTCACAGATTATGCTTCCCATATACACAATGTTCGCAGAAATCAAAATCCAGAGAGCAGTTAGACATACCTTCAACCATACCTTTACTGTGTAGTAGTCGAAGACCCTTCTCTTCGATATGCCCCAGTCTTTGATGCCACAACCGAACCTTTTCTCCAGAGATCATATGAGTTCTTTCTTCTTCAACTCCAATATCAGGAACAATTGAACTATTACACCCATCAATAATAGTGCTTCCTTGCAGCTTATACGGAGTTCCAAACCGAACTCCCTTTAGTAGCACCATTGCTCCTTGAACCATCATGTAGGTTTCCTTTTCAAATGTTGTTTTAACCCCTGCATCGTCCATTTTGCTTACAAAAATCAAATTTTAGGCCAATCCTGGGATGTGCAGAACACCAGGTAGTGTTCTAATCCTTCCATCTATGAGACTCAACTTGACTTTTCCTCGACCTATGTTTCCGATTGTTGAGTCATCACCTAGGAAAACATTACCTCCATCGTACCTTTCATATTCACAAAACAACTCCCTGTGGGGAGTCATATGAATGGATGCACCTACGTTAACCAACCATGCCTCATGATTTGCATGTGTGCTTGAAGAAGCTAAGTACACATCCCCTCCTTCTTCCTTGAAGGTATTTTCTTATGTAGAAGAAGATTCTTTAGATCCCTTTTTTTTCTAAACTTTCAATTTACATTGCTTCTTATAGTGCACTTCTTTTCCACATCTCCAGCATACCTTTACAAACTTTCTGGGAGACTTAGATCTTCCCTTAGACTTAGATCTCCCACTTGAGGACTTGGACCTATTTCTTTCCTAGGAGCGTCCTCTTGCAAATAATGCATATGTGCTCTGTCCTTCCATGTTCTTCCATCTCATCTCCTCCGACAACAAGGATGAGAGCACTTCATCAAACTTCAAGGCAGTTGCATTACTACCTATGGCCACAACTAGACTATCCCACGAGTTTGGTAAAGAGCATAATAAACTGATACACTTATCTTCATCTGAAATTTTAATCTCAACATAAACTAATTGACTTACCACAGTATTGAAGGCATTCAAATGCTCTGTCATCGAGTCTCCATCTCTCATCCTCAGGTTATACAACTTCTTTCTTAGGAATAGTTTATTTACTAGGGACTTAGACCGATACAACTTCCCCAACTTATCCCATAAATATTTGGTTTTAGCTTCCTCTGACACATTCAGTAATATTGAATCTAAGAGACACAGTTGGATTGTGATCTTCGCCTTCCGATCCAATTTTTTCTAATCATCTGTTGAAGTTCCTGTAGGTGCAATACATGGATCCACTGTGATCCACTGATCTCTGTCCACTAACAAATATTCCATCTTGAGCTTCCACAACTCAAAACTTTGCCCATTAAACTTCTCGATCTCCATTTTCGAATTGCTCGCCATTTCTTTTCACCTGAAAAATCAATACCACAGATCTCCCACTGTAACAAGGCTTATCATAGTCCCGAGCCAAACCATTCACCACAAAGGTGTCCCCCTGAAGCCAACAAAGCTCTGATACCAAATGTAGATTTTAACCTTATACAATATTTTTACTGCAAACAGATTTTCAATAAAAGAATAGAAAAGATACAATGGAAAAAAAACACATTACACAGAGATTTTTCCCTTGGAAACCCAAACCGAGAAAACCAACATATTCTATATTCATTCATTGTGATACATTGTTTACAATACAATATACATATAGGAGCCATCGGCATACAAAACCCTAACCCAATGACCTGGATTAGTCAACAACCCTAATTCCTTAAACAGAAATAGAAAACCATGTGCCGAAAAATCGCCCAACAATGGACACGAAAATCAAGGCAACACAAAAAACGAGGCAAAATTGCGACACGTTTCTCGAGGAAAACAAATTCTTGAGGGTGCTTCCCCCGAACCCCCACATCATGCAAAGAATATAAAACATACCCAACACAATTTTCAGTTTTCAGCATCCTTCTCTGCATGTGCTTTGGGAAGTAACTGGAGGAAGACATCATCACCCATGTGGATGACATGATGAAGGAGATAGTGTTGATCGTGGGACCCCAAATACATGACTTCGTGCCCATCCCGAGGACGCTCTTCGTTGAGAAATGGAAACGCATCAGGGTGTTGTGTCGCATTTTGATGAACAACGTTATCCCTCTTATCAACATGCAGTGCACAATCCTGAAAGAGGGAGCTACTACTCATGCCAACTCTCGTGACAGTGCCTTAGATTGGATTTCTAAATACACGTGGAAGAAAATATAGTGGATGGATTTTTATTTCTAGAATAGAGAAAGTACTTATATTAGTTTTTAGCAAAAAGCATGTTGTTAAATATTGCAAACATATTAGCATTGTCTATGTTTGTGAAATAAATGATGATGAATCTCCAAAAATTAAGGTGAAAGAGGTTATGGTGAAGTGAAATTGCATCTCCAAAGGGGGAATTTTGTAGGTTCAACTCAAGATGGATGGTTGCCTTGGTAGTCCAAGATGTTGGAGGATCAAAGAAACTATGCCTCATTGGGGTTGCGAGATAAGCATGTGGGGATGCTTATCGAGATAGTTCGAGATAGACCCATGCAAGTTCAACATCTACCTTTACAAGGGTTATAAGAAATTGCAAGTGTTAAGGGTGTCCAATGATGCTGGGAAACTTGGATTACAGTTCAAAAATTATACCTTTCAAAGGAATAGGTGACATTCTAATGGAGTTCGAAGCCTGCAAGATTTTTGAAATGGTTAAAGATGTTGATGAAGACATTACCCGACAAAGATTGAGACAAGTACTCATTAAGAGGGGCTATTGGAATGATTAATTCCTACTTGTCTTAATGATTAATATGTGATTCTTCATCATGTCATATGGTTGTAATTTTGTTAATATATTGAATATTGTAAGGTAGAGTGTGCTCTACATGAGTTGTATGTTTCTAGGCTGATAGATCTAGTTGGAACATGAGACATCTTCTCCAACTAGTTAGCTCCTAGATCAGTGAGTAGTTGAGATATTATCCCAACAAGTCGTTAGTATGGTTAAGATAATTTGCCTAACTTAAATCAAAGAGTGATGTATTTATATGTAACATTGTTGATGGAACATGAAATACTCGGTTTAGTTTTGTGTGTAAGGAAATCGTGTCTACTCTCTCGTTTCCTTTCAATATGAACCTTTCTGGGAGTTCTGGTAGAAGTATGATTCAAAAATTCCCTTCAAAAATGAATTTTTGAAATTGCTAACCATTTATAAATGGAAAGAAATAGTGTCAAATTTCAAAGGAAACATAACATAATAACCCATCACATAGATTTTCACAAATAATAACTCATGATATGTATAAAGGATTTTGGTTCATCATTATCAYCGACTTACCAAACACATAACACATTCTTCTTTGTAGGATTTTGGTGCATCATTATCACTAACTTACCAAACATGTAGCACATTCTCCTTTGCATTATTACATTGGTCAACACCATTCATGCGATCCCCAACTTCCTCTATTTCAAACCTCTTTGTTAATCATTATATGATACATGTTTCATACTATTAAAGGTGCCATAACTCATAGTTGAGAGATATTATATAGCCCTCCTTTCAATGTGGTCTCATTTGCAAATTACATCTCATCCATAATCTTTTGACATTATTTGACACTATTGATCCTTTCTAATAGTTGGTGTTTCCATATGAGTTTCAAAGTTTTAATTATTTGTTTCATATCTCTGCATACCCTAAGTTATCTTGTGGAGCAAATGGAACATCTCTACATTGGATTGTAGGTTCTCCTAATGAGAATTTAATTAAACCAATGAAAAGGAATATATCAACACATAACACCCTTATTTCTTTACAGAGTGAGGTCCTGGGATGAATTATGGACAACCCTCTAGCCCACCATAAAAATATCATGGGACCTCTTCTACCTTGATTTGTATAGAATTGGAACTCCAACACCTATGCACAAGTTACACGAAGGTAGATAATTGATGAGCTAGTTCATCTTATAGAGAAATGTTGATATTGAAAGGCATCTACACTCTCGTTCCTTACTCTATACACTTACAATAGTTAACCGTGTGCATACTGGCAAACTCCAATGATTAATTTAATTGGAAGACATGGATTTATGAAGTTTAAATGTATTCTACCATTTCTAAGTCTATTTACCATGAATTCTTTGTTATTGTATTATTATTACATTGATGGAAGTGTTGAATTATCTTGGTGTCCCTTTATTCAAATTATTACATTGATGGAAGTGTTTAATCATCTTGACCACATTGTACTCAATCGTTATTCTTTCTATTGTAACCTTGAGGCGATTTGAAGAATTTACTATTGTGTAACGTCCTTGCTATAATCCCCAATTTAATCAATGTTTAATGTAGATATAATGTATGGTTGTGTCCAAGCGATGTATATGTGAATTGTATTTATGAATTTTAATAAATAAAATGTGATGCCAACAGTTGGGGGACATGGTCAGAGACTGGGGGTTGATTAATCCACAAGAGATGAGGGGTCTAAAAAGAGGGGTTTTATTCATGAGTTTAATTCCCAATATTTTTTCCTAGTTTCAATGTTTTTAGTGAACTTTCTATTTTTTTGTTGAGTGTTCCCAAAGCCAATTATTGAGTACATGTAAGAGGGTGGGTGCGAGGAGTCGCATCTCATAGTTATTGGGAGCATGGGGCTTAGTACAATTAGTTTGGGGATGAGTGTGAGTGAAGAAAACAACAAAGGAGAGGAAATTTGTATGGCCAGAGGGGGCGGTTTAGACAGGCGCGCTTTTGCATGGGAAAGGAGACAATAGTATAGGAAAGTGCACTGGAGTTGGAGCAACAATGGAGAGAGAATTCTGGAGCATTTTGGAGCTGAAGACTGAGGAAGCAAGTTGTCAGGCTTGCAGAAGAACCAGGTTCTCAGGACTGAAGAGTGATCTCTTGTGAGGGTTGCACTGCATCAACAAGTTATTGTTGTTGTTTCCTGGTGGTTTTCCTGGCAGTGAGTTCCCTTGAGTTCCTAGTAGTGAGATTCATGGTTACATGCACCAGAGAGACCCTAATAAACGAATGGAATGCTTGATGGACTGAGAGCAGTAAAGGGGTACATTCCTTGGGTTGGGCAGGTTGAGAGGAAGAGAGTTGGAGGAATTTCGGAATAGGTGTAGGAGAATACCAGTGGGTTGTGGGATTATTTGAGTTGTGAGTGGACAGTGAGACACACCCTCTTTTGTGGATTCCTAGCCCCGGTAAGGGGGTGACTTGCTATTGAGATATGGAACAACAAGTCTATGGTTGGAAGGTACGTCCATTCCAAGCAACTAGTTGCACAACTATTTTAAAAGATAAGTGTTTTTATCACGAATTTGAGTTATATTACGAGTTTAATTGTTGTGCATTCACCATGTGTCTGAGAATGATTATGTTGTTGTATTTGAGTTTATTAGTTTCATTCATGTTTATTTTAGAATGTTGTATATGCATTTAGTTAATGGTATCATAAATGGTTAAATTTGTATGATTTGGGTAGCAGGTAAGTTATAGGAACTATTAGCATAATTTTTTTTATGTGTATTCCGGTTGGTAATGGGCCTCAACGAGGCTGGGGAACGTTACAGATTCGTATCAAAGCTCAAGGTTCAACACTAAGCTTGTATGGGCCAAGACCTGTGCGAATTTGGTAAAAATTCATTGTTGCAAAGTTTCACCTGTGACAGATTTGGAGCAAATGGTGAAAACATAGTGAAATCCCCAAATTTATGAGCAGATTCGAGTTAATTTGCCTTGTAACAGGTCGAAGATAGGATTAATGGTGTCAATCTATAAGTTGCAAAGTTAATGTTGTACTGGGAGGTTGAACTTCATGTTTTAATGGTGACAAAAGATTGGGAATCAACGGATGAGATTAACTCTTGAGTGAGTCAACACTTCCAAGTTCATCGAAGTAAAATTTTGGGGAAATTATAAAAAAATAAAAGATGTATAATTTTTTGAATTTTTTGAAAAAAAATCATACAATGATGACGTGGAACGTACCATGATGTGGACTGACAAGGTCCATGGTGGCAGAATGCAAGGGTCATGGTACTGAGTTTGGTGAATCACTGGCCTAGATCTTTTCGACATTAAGAAGTCGATGACCATGATTCGTTTACAAGATTAGGGGAGCTCGATGGAATTCAAAGAGTTCTAAAAACTGACGAATGAGATCACTCTGGTCTTGAAAACTGACGGTCTAGATCCAACGTAGGTTGGGCAGGAATTCCAAGCTCATCGGAGTTCGAAATTTGGAAAGTTCGAACAAAAGTTGCAAAGGAATACTTCAATGCCTGATGGAGTTTAGAGTTCGATGGTCTTTGAAAGATTGTTTTTTATGGTCTTCGGAAAGATGTTTCCCGATGGTATTCTGAAGGGTGTTTCCTGACAGTCTTGAGATGGGTGTTTCTCGATAGTCTTCAGAAGGATGTTTCTCGATGGTCTTCAGAAATATGTTTCTCGATGGTCTTTGGAAGGATGTTTCCCAATGGTCTTCGGAAGGGTGTTTTCCCAATGGTCTTCGGAAGGGTGTTTTCCGACAATCTTTGGAAGGATGTTTCTTGATGGTCTTCGGAAGTAGGATGTTTCACATGGTTTTCAAAACGGTGTTTTCCCAATGGTCTTCGAAAGGGTATTTTCTCGATGTTCTTGGAAGGGTGTTTCCCTATAGTGTTCGGAAGGATGTTTCCCGATGGACTTCGGAAGGGTATTTTTCGATGGTCTTCGGAAGGATTATTTTCGATGATCTTCAGAAGGTTTTGTCGATAGGCTTGGTCGATGGAGGAGATTGATGGACGATAAAATGGCCAAATCAAATGATGACATGTGGACTCAACAGACATGTTCCATGCCATGTCATATAAAATGCTAGGTGTTGGTGCGTGTCAAATTGGCAAACTATTATAGCAGTAAACTAATGATTTTTCGTGAATTTTTTTTTCAGTTTTTGAATGTCACCAACTTGTGGGGGAATTTTGCGGGCCTAATCAAGATTTTGAGGTAGTGTTGTAGTCTACAGAATCATGGTGATGCATTCAAGAAGAGAACATGTCGGGGAAAACACATCAAGACACACACACATACTCAATAAGTGTTTGTGGGAAATTTACCAACCACCTTTCTATTCCATCTTCATTAGTATATATACATAGGAGAAATGGTTGGAGCGGTTGTACCCGCTCCAACTAATCATTCGTTTATGCATTAATCCCTTTATTACATATATATTTATTGAATGCCTTATGTCTAATGTATGATGTATGACGACTATTACAAGGGCCTAAGAAGCCTCCCAACATCTCCCCCACACTCAATTCCTTGTTCGTCTCGAGCAAGTGTGCAACAACGTCCTAGATCTCTACTCTTGTAGAAGTATCCTTATTGTGCATCAACCATGTGTACCAGTCTACATAGGTAAATTAGTTGCAATAACCGCCATCTGTATAGGGAGATACATGTATACAAGGTTTATTGTGACTAGATTCCAATGGCTCTGAGTGACTGCATGCCACATATCCTGACTCCTCGATCTCCATGCTTCTGACATTCTCTACTAGTTGAAGGGTGCCCATCGCTGCCTACAACCAACTACAAAGTCTACTCCTCGCGGAACCAAAGTGTTGTAGTCTACGAAATCACAGGGATGCATTCAAGAAGAGAACACATTAGGGAAAACACATAAAGACACTCGCACATACTCAAGAAGTTTTTGTGAGAAGGTTAACCAACCGCCTTTCTATTCCATCTTCGTGACTATTTATACATAGGAGAAATGGTTGGAGTGGTTGTACCCACTCCAACTAATCATTCATTTATGCATTTATCCATGTATTACATATATATTTACTTAATGCCTTATGCCTAATGTGTGATGTATGATGACTATTACGAGGGCCTAAGAGACCTCCCAACATGTATTCAAAATAGAAAGAACTATGTATATCTTTAGTGCACATAATATTTGCTAATTAAAATGAAAGAACTCAGTGAGAGATTTCCAACGAGCCATTATGAGCGCAAAATAGAGCTTGTATCTAAAAGTTACAGTTGAAACAATACAAGGTATATTTTTGACCCTAATGTACTTCCACAGGGCATAAATCCTTGCTCAAAAGTCAATTTGGGACACATGAGTAGTCTATGAAAATCCCATGGACCATAGAAGATAGCCATGAAACCAATTTTGGAATCTGAGTACCTGAAATTGTATAGGGTGGAAAAGAATACACTTGTAGCAGTAAGGGGTAAAAACGAGGAAAGAGTTTAAACTTCCACGGACCATAACTTTCAACTCGGAGCTTAGATTTGAGAAAACGAGAAATCAATGGAAAGGTCTCAAGACGGAGAATCCATCTATCAACACAAAATTTTGAATTGAGCACTACAGTTTCTCAGAAAATAATAAAATAATTTTGCAGCAGTAAAACAAAACAATGAGTGGAAATTGCAACTTGAGAAGGTTGTAAATTTTCACTCTAAACATAGAATGAGGCATGAGTACAATCGTTGGAGACTTGTTTCATAGAGGAATGTGTCTAAAGAATAAGAATTTGACTTAGTGCATTGTTTTCTTAGAAAATTGAGATGAAGAATAACTTGTAATCTAATTAACAAGATGTTTGTAGCATGCATGTTTCTAATAGTAACTATTACCTGCACATTTTCTTGTAGAATTAGAGGTACAAGAAAACAATTTTGGTTCTTATATGAGGACCAAAGTTATCGAAGATGCCCAAGGATGTTAAATTCAAGAGGAGAGGAGGTTAGAGGTTTGCATGTCGGCATGGGAAATGTTGAGATATAGTCCAATGGAAGAAGAGGCAGAGAGGAGCTTGTGGAGATGGATAACACTATGAGAAGCCTGTAGAGAGAAGTGCAAATCTATAGGGAAGATCATGAAAGATCAAGAGGAGCTGTTATAGACTTTGAACGTGTTGCATAGACAAGTCAACAAGGATTTTGGCTCAAAGAAAGAAACTAGTGCTAGACAAGTGGCAACATCCAGATCCCATAGCAGGAGGGATGATCACAGGAATGACTGACAATCAAGAAGTATGAGCAGGCGTCATCATTCCCTAAAGAAATCAACTAGAAGGGCTCGAGAAAGTTCATGGCAAGGGAGTAGCCCAAGTGTGTCTCTTATCAAGAAGCAGAGGAGAAGGCTTGAGTCAGACATTTTACAAGGTGAACTCAGGAAAATCAAGCCACCAACTTTTAATGGTGAGCATAGAAAGGGAGAAGAGGTTGAAGCATGGTTGTTAGAAGTGGAGAAATATTTCTAGTTGCATGATTACCCCTCAGGGGTAGAAACCAAAATTGCAACCTACCACTTGCACATAAATACAATCATGTGGTGGGGTCATCTTAAGCAAGCCAAACACCTTGATTAGAATAAGGTCTCGTGGAGGCAATTCAAAGGATATTTCCAAGAGAAATATTTGTCAAAGCATTACTATGAAATGAAGATGAAAGATTTCTTTGAACTCAAGTTGGGAAGCATGACAATGGATGGATATGAGAAGAGATTCTTCGAGTTTCTAAATTATGTGGCCTTGATAAAGAATGAGAAGGTCAAAATCCAAAGATTTATGAGTGGGTTGCCCTCCTTCTATGGTGATAATATACACTATGATAACCCCGAGACTTTGGAGAAGTCCATAAGGAGAGCAAGGCATATTTATGAGAAGAGCAGAGGAAGGTCAGTCTTCTAAAAATCTTGAAATGACAAGATGAAGGGTAAAAAGGAGCAAAGGGAGAAAGGTTTTAAGCCACCCTTTTTCAAAAATAACTTCCAAGCAAATCAACAAGGTCAGTCAAGCCAAAATGAACCTAGGATGGCAGATTCATTTGGGAAAAGGCCAAGACGACAACCCATGAAGTGTTAGGGATGTGAGGGAGATCACTTGTATAGGGACTGCCCTCACAAAGATGAAGGAATGAGGATTGTCCACAATATTCAGCAGGCTGAAACACTGGAAGACATGGGAGGAAACATGCCAAGGATTTATGAATCCTTGGACAACAAGTAAACAAAATACCAATCCCCCATGGTTGAAGTGGAAGGTAAGATTGACAACCAACTCATAACAAATTTAATTGATTTTAGAGCTAGCCATAGTTACATAAACTCTAACATTGTTGAAATATTTCACTTACAAAGGTGTAAGCATAATAAATCTTGGTTAGTTTAGTTAGCCACATGGGCTAAGAGGAAAATCAATGAGTTGGTTAAGGATTGTCCAATAAACATGAGTGGACTGAACACAAAGGTAGATTTGAACAACATACCATTAGTTTCATATGATTTTCTAATTGGTATGAATTGGTTTGAAAAACACCATGATATCCTAGATTGTTACAACAAGACAATCCCTTGTCTCAATGGAGAGGGGCAACAAGACAAGTTTCAAGGCATTCCAAGAGTTGTAGTTGTTAGAGAAATTTCAGCCATGCTGTTGAAAAAGAGTTTCAGGAAGGGATGCCATATTTTTGCAACCCACATGGAAGAGGCAACCAAACATAAAATGGAAAGTATTGAAGACCATCTAGTCTTGAAGGATTTTGGAGATGTTTCTAGGGGGATTCCAAGATTGCCACCAAGGAGAGATATTCATTTCTCCATTGATTTGGTGCTAGGAGTTGCCCTAGTTTCCAAAACACCTTACAAAATGGGCACACTAGAGTTCAAAGAGTTACAGATGTAGCTTGAAGCACTGTTAAAGAAGGGGTTATATGCCCAAGTGTGTCAATTTGGGGTGCCCCGGTTCTTTTTGTGAGGAAGAAAGATGGAACCTTAAGGTTGTGCATTGATTTCATACAATTGAATAAGGTCACCATAAAGAATAAATATCCCTTGCCAAGGATTGATGATCTATTTAATCAACTGAAAAGTGCAAGAATATTTTCTAAGATTGACTTGAGGTCACGTTATCATCAAGTGAGGATAGAAGAAGAAGATATCAACAAGACAACATTCGGGACAAGATACCGGCATTATGAATTAACGATAGTCCCATTTGGGCTATCAAATGCACCAATTGTTTTCGTGTGCTTGATGAATAGAATGTTTAGGGAATATCTTATCAAGTTTGTAATTGTGTTCCTAGAAGATATACTCATCTAATCAAAGACAGAGGAGAAAAATGAGCAACATTTAAGAAGGGTGCTAAAAGTTTTGAGATGGCATAAGGTGTAAGCCAAGCTAAGTAAGTGCATATTCTATCAAAAGAATATTCATTACTTGGGCCACATTATTTTAGTAGATGGGATAGTAGTGGATCCCAGGAAGATATAATTTATTAGAGGATGGACAACGCTAAGAAATGTGATAGAGGTCATATCATTCATGGGTCTTATAGGGTATTACCGAAGATTTATAAAAGGTTTTTCAAAGATTGCAAGCCTTG
>JASDQU010739703.1:2923-18953 GCA_032191745.1 Picea mariana | reverse complement strand
TATATTAATCATTATATTTTACGCGGTTTCACTTAATATGAACTCATGTAAGTGTGTCAAACATGAAGGGAGTGCAAGTGATATTTGGGTTCTAGTGGAGCAAAGTTTGAAACTAAGTATTGGGTACAATACTTATGACTATTAATCTACCATGTATTAGTTATATGAGTTTGTGACTATTGATTTACTATTTATTGTAGTTCTTTAATCACTCAAATTGTTCATCGATGACTCAGTACACACTACTTGTGGTATGAAGTTTGACATAAGGCTTGCATCATAAAACACTCACGATGTTGATTTGTTTGTAAATGGTCAGATTGAAGGCATGCACTTCAATACAAATAAAGGATTCCATTGATGAAATAATGTACATCTATTACAGACGTTTCAATGTTATATATGTAGCAATCTATAACACTGAAAACCATGTTAATGTTACATATTTTTTCTCATTAAATTACATATACATTTCTATGGTCATTTAAAATTATCTAAATTGGGATTTATTTCTCCATTTTGAGTTTATTTAATATATACATTTCTCTGCTTGCATCCAGGGTCAGGCCATTCAGTTTTGCTAGGTCGTGATCACATCCTCAGGCTGGGAGATGTTTCCTTACTCACTCCACCTCTCATAGATCATCTCCATAACAAAAATATTTGGTACCTTTTCCAGATCCGAGTTCGAACCCTCTCAGCGACTCTTCCTAACTTAATGGCCCGACCCTCCATAACTGAATGGCCCAAACCCTCCATGATGATTTTAGTTAAAAAAAAATTATAACTTCCAAAAATAGAGCTTCCACAATAGAATGCCAGTATCAAAACCTTGATTTCAAAGGCTCCAAAGAGGGGCATCATGAAGAGGCTTAACTTTTATGTGTTTAATGTCTCAAGTTGGTTGGGTGTTCTTTTTGTTGGTGTAATTAACTTATTGTAATCAAAACTTTTACTCCTAAATGTTATTAAAGTCATTTATGAGTCATTATTAATGCTCAACTATAGCCCATATTTGTGGTTAATAAGTGGCCATCGAGGTTGAATGTTCCACGAGTTTGGAGAAGTTAATCTAAATTGTACTCCTACTTATTTAATGTTTGCCTTATTTGTAATCATCATGTGAGCTAGTGTTAATGCTAAGCCTTGAGTTATTTGTGTATCGAGGATATTGGGCATGTCTTTGTATTCCTGGGTTGTCCACGTGTTGCAAACTACTCTTAATGATAATCTTTGTTTTTTGGGGGGCTATCAAGGGTATTGGGCATGCCTTTATACTCTTGGGTTGTTCGTGTGTTGTAAACTACTCTTAAGGCTAATCATTAATTTATTTAAGTACCAAGGATATCAAGCATGTCTTTGTATTCTTGGGTTGTTCACGTGCTTGTGGTGTGGAGATTCTACTTTTCTTATGGCATTGTATTTTTAAATTCAACATGATGTATCAATCTTGAGGAATTGAGACTCCCCATCCTCAATTTCTTGCACTCAATGTTGATTGGAAGTTCACTTGGCTTCATTGATTGTAAATAGGGGCTAAAGTAGTGTTGAACTCTTGGAGAATCATTTCAAAAAAAGGAACAATTTTCATGCCATGTTTCTTTTCACTATAATAATTTTCTTTAGGAAAAAATTTTCATGTGTTCAGGCTATGCATTGGTATACTAGTAGTATTTTTTCTTGGGTTATGTTTGAGGCATGCACACACTAGTGCACCTCAAACCCTTTGTTCTTATCTACTTCACATGGTTTTTTTTGTGAAGTTGTGGTCTTGGATCCAACTTTCTAGAGTTTTGGGGTTTATTAAAGGTTTGTTTGGCTATTGCATGATTGTTAACATTGTTTTATGTTACTATTGGTGCAACAATATATTTTCATATTTTTCCTATTTGTGGGGGTTGTAGTGGTTTATTTCTTTTACATGTGGTATTTTTTTTCTTAACAATTGTGGGTTGCAACAATGTATTTTTTTGGATTTACCTTGCTTTGAAGGTTTTTTTTTGGGTTAGGGCTTGTATTTTCTATATACAATGTAGTGAACCAACATTTCTATTGTGTGCCATGGGCCTACTTTAATGTATATCCCAATGTTGTCTTGGTTATAGCAAAAAATTGCAGACAATATCCATAAGTAGGAGCCAACCCCAAATTTTGTTCTTTATACATTTATTTTTCATCGAAACTAGGGAACATTTTATTAATTCAAAAAAAGAGAGCTATGGGAAAGCCAAACATTTTTTTTTCCAAGTTACAAAGCTCAGGGAAAACCCCCAAGTAAATTCCCCTCATTTCGAGTATGGTACTTGTGTTAAGCCCTAGAATCTTCAGGGCACAAGGACGATCAACAACAAGGCTCAAAGCCATTACAAATATATACTTGTTATGAGATCAACATGTCAATTATGTGAATTGATCCACGATGATGGGGAGGATAACATCATTCCTCCCAACCACCTAAGCTAAACCCAATTGACATGGTAAAGCCAAACGTTATAGTAAAGAGTTATGGATATGCCCATAAGGATTATACAAACAGATCAAGGTCAAAATTCACCAGCCTTTTGAAGCTGATGACAATATCTTCCAACAACTTACATAAACATAAATTATACAAAAGGAACCTATTAATAATATAACTTTAAAAACATAATAAAGTCAAAGAATGATGCAACTTCCCAATTCATTCATTCCCTTCATTGACTAAGTTGGCTCCATAATTGCAGTTTCCATAGTTCGAGATTGTTGTTGAATTGTAGGATCTTCTTTATAAATTATGCTACTCTCATATTCTGCCAGTACATAATCTGATGCTCCAAAGTCAGCATGAGAAATTCACCATGAGTTTTGAAGAAGAGCATACTTAGCTTCTAATTGAGCAATTTTTTGGTTCAAGTTAGCCAAAGTCTTTGTCATGGATTCAATTTGCAACCTACAATGGAGGTCACGGGCCTAGAATTTCTCTACCAATAGAACAATGTGCTTATTGTTTTTCTTTATGACCTTACTACGGACTTGTGAAACTTTAACAATTTCTTTATCATCCATTCTAGGCATAGAACATATACATAAATACACGGTGCTATGGGATTCCCATACCATGAACACTAGACCCCAAAGCAAAAACAAGAAAGCTTAGTGACCCTAACCTCCCTCGACAGGGAGACACTTTAGGTACAACAAAGCAAGCTAGAGAAAAGGAAGGTCCAGAGGTGCACTTCCAACCTGATTGAATACCCGAAGATTCCAAGGGAAACATGATCTGCTACATACAAAATGATACAGAAAAAACCTTGGAAATTGAAGAGGATTACAGGAACAAAATGGACGAAATCCCACCTTGATAACAAATAGAGTCAAAATGTCGAGGAAGATGGGACAACAGAGCAACCTATTCTCTCTTAGACACTGTGAAATTCAGGCATAGGGTACTTGACATTTGGAGCATAACGACTAAGGATTGGCTTGGAAATATGAGTCACCATTTACCCTTAACATCCCAAATTTATCATCGATGGGCTTATTTGCTACTATAACTGCTTTTTTATTTTGATTTATGAGAACATGGAAGAATATAATGTGGTAAGATGAGCCACTTCCTCCTTGATTCTCGAAAGGATTGATTGAATCCTTAGATTGCTCAAAATCAAGTCTTTAATCATAGAGCATATGAAAACTGAAGAGTCCTTAATCAAACACATAGTGTGAATTCAATGAATGAAAGCTAATTTCAAACCTTGAAGAAAGGAAAAATCCTCTGCTTGATTATTGGCGTTGCTTCCAAGAGACCATGAGTATTGCAATTCTAGGTTTCCCTTGGGGTCAAGCATGATTCCCCCTGCCCCTGCCACCCCTAGATTTCCTTTAGAAGCCCCGTCAAAGAATAATAAATATGATTGTTGTGATAATTCCTAGAGGTGGAAGTCGGGCTCAAAAAATCGAAGTTGCCAACATGATCTAGAGAGAGCCATGTTTTCAATTGATTGAGATTGGGATTCTAGAACATGAATTGTTGAAACGAAGCTTCTTCATCTTCCTCAAGTATCGATTTTTTCCAAGTGCCTCTACTCTGAGTTATCAAATGATGGGATAGCAATAGTCTTGCTTTATTTATAACACTCCTAGGACTGACTTTTTCATCTTTGAAAACAACTTTGTTTCAAGCAAGCCAGATCTTCCAACAAATATGTTTGGGAATAGATGCCCAAAACCTTTTGAAAATTCCTTTCTCCTTAAGACCGCCCTTATAACTGCGATTCCATGACATGAACATTTCATTCCACGACAATGACATTCTCATTCGATGCTTGATATAATGAAAAGCTAAGTCCCACACTTGCCTTGAGAAGGAGCATTTGAGAAACAAGTGGGGAATGGATTTAGAGGCTTGCATGTGGAGGGCACATCTAGAGGGGCTGAGGATGCCTTGCTTGATAAGAATTTTTTGCTAGAAATATCACTTTCACCATCAACCAATAGAATAAATTTACTTTGGGTATCCCTTTCAGGTTCCATATGTACCTCCATAAAACTAATTTCTGAGATTGGAAAGGAGTGTTCACATAATGCATGTATCCACACTTGACATTGTAATCACAAGTGCCCCATCCATGATTGTCCTGGGAGTGAGGGTGATGGGTAGAACAACCTTGGAGAAAATTCATGAAGGTGGGAATCAAAGATAGAAGATGATTTGGGTGGTACTTCATATCCCAACTAGACCGCTAACCTGATCTAGAAGACCATTTGGGGATGTCGAAAAGAGTCTCCAATTTGTGATCAATCATCCAAACTTTAAGAGGTTGAAGCACATCGATATTATTCAAAGGGGGTTTTCTCATAATACTGGCATTCCAAATGGAGATGAGTTTCCCATTACCTGGAATCCAAGTAAGATTATGTTGGATGATAGGGGTAGATGCCTTTTAGAGTTTCCAAAGTGGGGAACCTTTAAGATTACCTAAAGGATTGTGGAAACACCTCTCACATTCTCCTTCAAATGTTTTTTGCAAAGAAATTTTTTCAACAATTTCTCTTCTCCCGTGATAAGTCTTCAAATTATCTTTTCCCATAGAGGTAAATTCATTATTGTTGGATCTTTGATTCCTAGTTTTCCACAATCTTTGAAAGTCCTTACCAATCTCTGGTTGATTAAGTGGAATTTTTGTGTGTTAGATTTCCCCCCCTGATAGGGATTGTATAGAGAATGGAATGAAAGGAAGGAATATGAATGGAAACACACACATAGAAATATTCAAGAGTGTTGGATTATTGAGAGGGGGGGTGAATTAGTAATAAACAATTTCTACCACTTATTAATCCTTTTAACCACAATGTATATTCTTTTAACTTATTCAACAATGCTCACTAGTTCATCATCAATATATTATTGGATCATAAACATTAACATTCATCGATGCATAACGAACAATAATAGACACATCCACATAATACACAATACACCAGTATTTTACGTGGAAACCTAATGTGTGAGAAAACCACATAATGCTTTTCTTATATGTCTTTAAGAATTACATTCATTGGAAGCACCAACTTCCTTTGTTTTTCAGCTGCAACTAGAAGGAGGCTCCAACACCCTATATTTTCAGGCTACAACCCGAGGGAAGCTCCAACTCCCCAATGCTCTGGCTACAACCAGAGGAGGCTACAACCCTCTATGTTCTACTACTCTTGCGATCTCCAAGACCTGGTCTTTGTTCACATGTTCTTCATTATGATCTTGTTTTCCTTGTCTTTCTCTTACTATAGAAAGTCTTGTGATTTCTGGCATCTATTCTTCTTTCACTTGCTCTTCAGGGACCTATTCTTTATTCATGTGCTCTTTTTATTGTTGTTGATCTTTTCCAAAGCTGAGTATATATGATGTTTGTTTCTTTCTTTGTGGATGCCACTATCACGTTTATACAATTTCGAGCTATATGACCGTAGTTGTGGCATTTGCTACATTCAATATTATGTGGGGCCATATAAGTATTTATTGCTTGAATATTTCTTCCATGAGCCCTGCAATCTGCAACCTTATGTCCAAAGTTAGTATAATAAAAACAATGAACATAAAAGAAATTTACATACCTGGGAATGAATGATCCTCTTTGTGGTGTATTCCTTTTGAATTCCTACCTTGGTTGATCATAATATTCTATTTTGTGGATCCTTTCAGTATGGTTGGAGATTCTTTATTGCCTAAATGTGGTAGGTCTTGTTGAAGATGTATCTCTATTGTACTCATTCTTATTTGATTCTTCCTCACCATGATTCATTCCTTTGAGTACTTCTGCATAACTCTTACTCTTTTCTTCATTATTCTTTTCTAACAACTTGGAATGCTTCTCTTCATTCTCTACTGCTAATGTGGATGTTTCTGTCTCTTCAATGTTCTTGCTGAGGTTAACGATTTTATTTCTTAATATGACAACTTCTTCTTTAAGCTTCTCGACCCCTTCTTCTTTCTTCATCATTTGAATCTTCATGACTTATTTTGTTCACTTTCCTTCTTCAAGTTGGATCTTCAGTGTGATTATTTCTTCTTCAAGTTGTCTTTCTCATTAATTGTATTCTACTTCGTGATTGTTTTCTATTTCGTTTGGATTTTCTATCTCATCACTTTCAGTTTTCAAATACGGGCATTCAAATTCAAGATGTCCTCCTTTTTCACAATTAAAGCAAAAAAACATACTTATGTTGATTTCGTGCTCTTCTTCTCCTGAATCTGTCAGATATCATGAGCATCTTTCTTGTGGTTCTGTATCTGCATCTTCTTTAGCATTCTTTGACTTTGCGATGGGAGAAAAATAGATATCATGTAACTTGTCCCAAATTTCTTTAGTTGATGAACATTTACCCACTTTGTCCTTTACTGAATCATATAATCCTTTCAAAATGAAATCCATTGCAATTTTGTTATTTCGTTTGAGTTCCTTCTTGGCTGCAATCTTTTCCCTTTTTGAACTATCATATCCTGTAACAACTGATTGCCAAATATAATACCCATGTGCCTGTAAAAGTACTTTCGTTCTTCTCCTCCATATCTCATACTCTAGACCACTTTGACCATCAAACGCTGGTACTCTATTCTCAGTGTATTCCATGATCTCCTTCCGGTGGTTAAACTGTTTCCTAAAGGAACCTGCTCTGATACTAATTGTTGGATTACTGAGAGGGGGGTGAATCAATAATAAGCAATTTATACCACTTATTAATCCTTTTAACAAAAATGTATATTATTTTACCTTATTCAACAATGTTCATCAGTTCATCATCAATATATTACTGCATCATAAACATTAACATTCATCAGTGCATAATGAACAATAATAGACACATCCACACAATACACAGTAAACCAATATTTTTTGTGGAAACCCAATGTGCAGAAAACCACATAATGCTTTTCTTATATGTCTTTAAGAATTACATTCATTGGAAGCACCAACTTCCTTTGTTCTCCAGCTACAACTCGAAGGAGGCTCCAACCCCCTATATTTGGAGGCTACAACCTGAGGGAAGCTCCAACTCCCTAATTATCTGGCTACAACTAGAGGAGGCTATAACCCCCTATGTTCTCTGGCTACAACCCCCTATCCTTTCCCCATCCAAACACCCTGAAATATAAATGCCAAATGTAGAAAACTTGTCACTATCACTGAATCAATCACTACTACTGTCACTCTCTCACTGTTAATCTGTACCAACAAACTGTCACAACATGTACCAATCAACCTGCACCAAACAACTTGTAACACTTTGTACCATGCATCAACTGTGCATCAACCTATACCTCAACCTCTACCATCAACAAATGCATCAACCATGCACCAAACTTGTACAAATAACATGTCACAACAACCTGTCCAAACAACTTGTCACATCAACCTATCTCATCAATCTCGTCAACCAAATTGGATCTACTCATCAAGATCAATCACCAAGACAACTCTCAACCATATGCACAATATCACCAAGATGTGCATCAACCAAGACTACTCACAAACATCAACAAGATGTACCACAATCAAGATGTGCTTCTACAAGTATATCCATACATATATGCCACATCATCCATAAACCATGTGCCAACAATACTACTAGCAAGTGCCTCTAACAATGTACCAAGTATGAACCAATCATGCATCAACCATAGATCAAGCTAGCACTCATCAAGATGTACCAACATCACCATACCATACACCTCATGTAATATGTGCCAACTCATCAACTATATGTCCCAATATGTAACTCAACCATATGCCAAATACATACACCAAGATATCCAATAAATAAGAATCTAACAATACATCGCACTACCATAAACCCTTATATAAAACCATGTGCCAAAACCTCTCTATTATGTAGCATCAAGCATGTACTAACCATATACCAAGATCACCAACAAATGACTCTCACAATACACTTCAAGACATGTCAATAGAGCTCACACATGTACCATCCATGTACTACAACAAATCTTCCTCAAAACCATTGACTACAACAAGTATAATGCAACAATAATACCTATAGACATGTACCAAGAATATGCCTCAATAGATCAATGATGTACCTCTATCTAATATCACATTACCCATGATATACCTCATAAAAAAAGTGTCACAACCTTACTAATAAGTACTTAACATAACTAACAATGTACCTTAACAAAGATGCATCAATCCACACATTAGGGTTTGTATCATGCATCCAAGATAGGCCTCAAGCATATGCTCCAAAACTTACCCATATATCATCACCATACATTCATTAAACACGTTTATATTCATACTTGTAGTTTAATTACTGACCTGGAACACCAGACTTCTGATAATCTGGGCTTACTCAACTTCTGTAGTATGTTCCAACCCTTTTTCTCCACTTTACCAATTCCTCTCTTGTTGCACACTAGTTGACTCGCGAGGATGCCTCACTAGAGACCTATAGGATGAGCCATGAGGATGTCAGTAACTAGGGTTTTTCAGAAACCCTTTCCCTCTGCAGCTTCAAAACTTCACTGTCAAACTTTCTTCGCTTCCACAGCTTCGCACAACCTCATATTTGTCAATTATACCTACAAATAACCTTTCACAAAATAGATATTCAATTAAGTTCAATAGGTTCTAATAAGAGATCCTTTCTCTCTTATTTATACTCTCCAAGTAGCTTCCTCTAGGGATTATCTTCTAACTGTTTTACCCAACTTCCCTCTTTTAGGGCTAACCCTCTTCTAACTACTTTGTCCATTTACAACCACTTTATTCACAAATAGTAAACTCACCACTTCTAGTTGCAACTAATTTATTTTTAATTAATTTTTTTTTGCAACAACTTAATTCATGATTAACTCATAGTTACAACCACTTTGACTAGTAAACTTCTTCTAGGTTCTTCTAGAATAAATTGACTTTTAATTTTTATTTTCTAAAGGCTTGTATATAACTCATGAGGGTTCTCCAACTTTACTAAGCCATGTCTCCTCAACCGCGAGGAACTACGTGACATACCATGTATCACCAGAAACAACACAACATGTACTATCCATCTAGAATAGTCTCACTTGCAAATTCATTGATCTTCATTGCTTTATACCTCACACAAACTCGTATCCCTTACCCATACCTCTGGAGCTACCATAATGTGCTACCAAACATACTCAAGGGTTGACATCAATCTCTAAGGGTTAAAATTAATCTACAATATCATACTCCAAGGGTTGAGATGAATAACAACCAACTATCCAAACCAACTGTTCATCATTCTAAACCAACTGTCCAACAATCTTCCCCTTTGGCATTGGCGGCAACACCAACATTGATGGCAACACTTAGTCATGACAACATTGATGCTCATACTTCACCTGTGATCATTGCACCTCATCAATGTTTCTATCTCTCCCCCTTTGACATCGATGGCAAAGGGTATCTCTCCTTGGGGATGCTCCCTCTTACTGAACTTTCCTTGGGGCTGCTCCCTTTGTCTGCACTGTCCTTTGTGTTGCTCCCTCTATCTAAAATTTCCTTGGGGCTACTCTCCCTATATTCATGCCTCCGATTACTCCCTCTCTCCCTTTGAAAAAGGATTAACTCCCCATGTCGATCTAAAAATGTACCTTCTCTAACCAATCCTGGTTAAAAGAATATCCCCCCTTGTGGGTGTGTCTCCCTATCTGTATGCTACTGATATTCCTTTCTAAATCTTTCTCTCTCTGATGGATTCTCTTCAAGTTTCTATGTAGATCAATATAGGTCTTCATGTACCTGCTTCTTTTTGGAGTTATTTTCCATTGGTGCTTCCTCATGTAATCAACTGACATATATATAAAGCATTCAAAATTATGCATTCAAATATTCATCCAACATTCTCTTAACCAATCTCTGAATCTGTGCTCTCATCTAATGTCATATGTCTATGCAAACATGTTAATCCATCTATGTCCATACTGTCCAAGACTCTGCTACTCAACTATGCACAATGTTGAACCATTTGTCACTGTACTATCATGAAGTATTCACTGCTGCAACTGATCATCAAATGTCAAATGTGTCCACTGGTCTTCTCAATCTGTAAACCAAACTTTGCATATCTGGAACAAGCTATGCTGAAGATATCTCATAGACTTTTGCCTGTGTAATTTTCCAACTGATCAATCTATCATACTGTACTTCTGCTAATTGATTGCTCTAAGTCTGTCTTCTCAAACTTTGTAAGATGCTTGAAAGATGGTTCTTTGATCTGTCTCAGCTATTGCATAGACTCCCCCTGTCCAATATTCATATTACCTGGGAGTCTCCAAGCTCGATGGCTTAGAATAATACCTTCTCTGATGCAGAGTCAACTTCCTCTTCATATGTGGATACATCATCCTTCTGAACTGTGACTTTTCGATTTCTGCCTGTGGATTGATCTCGTTCTATAATTCCCGAAAGTACAATATTTTGAACTTGTTCCTTATTTACATGCTCCTCTTTTCTTTCATTTCTTCTCCAAAATTGTTTGTATCTGACATCATCATTTTTCTTTGTATATTTGTCTTTATCTCGTATTATTGTCGATCTTGAGATCTATAGGACCTGGTCTTTGTTCACATGTTCTTCATTACGATCTTTCTTTCCTTGTTTTTCTCGTATTATAACAATTCTTGTGATTTTTGGCATCTATTCTTCTTTCTCTTACTCTTCAGGGACATGTTCTTTATTCATGTGCTCTTTTTCTTGTTCTTGTTCTTTTCCAAACCTGAGTATATCTAATGTATGTTTCTTTCTTTATGGATGGCACTATCACAGTTCTACAATTTCGAGTTGTATGACCAGTGGCATTTGTAACATTTCATATTATGTGGGGCCACATAAGTATTTATTGCTTGAATATTTCTTCCATGAGCCCTGCAATTTGCAACCTTATGTCCAAAGTTAGTACAATAAAAACAATGACCATAAAAGAAATTTACATACCTGGGAGTGAATGATCCTCTTTGTGGTGTATTCCTTCTGAATTCCTGCCTTGGTTGATCATAATCTTATGTTATGTGGATCCTTTCATTTTGGTTGAAGCTTCTTTGTTGCCTAAATGTGGTAGGTCTTGTTGAATATGTATATCTATTATACTCATTCTTATTTGATTCTTGCTGACCATGATTCATTCCTTTGAGTACTTCTGCATAAATCTTACTCTTTTCTTCATTCTTCTTTTCTATCAATTTTGAATGCTTCTCTTCTTTCTCTATTGCTAATGTGGATGTTTCTATCTCTTCAACATTCTTGCTGAGCTTGACGATTTTACTTCTTAATGTGACAACTTTTTCTTCAAGCTTCTCAACCCCTTCTTTTTTCTTCGTCATTTGAATCTTCATGACTTCTTTTGTTTTGTTTTCTTTTCTTCTTCAAGTTGGACATTAAGTGTGATTATTTATTCTTCAAGTTCTATTTCTCATTGATTGTATTCTAATTCGTGATTCATTTCTATTTCATTTGGATTTTCTATCTCATCACTTTCAATTTAAAAAAAGAGGCATTCAAATTCAAGATGTCCTCCTTTTTCACAATTAAAGCAGAAAAACATACTTATGTTGATTGTGTGCTCTTCTTCTTCTGGATCTGTCTGATATGATGAGCATATTTCTTGTGGTTCTATACTTGCATCTTCTTTGGAATTCTTTGACTCTATGATGGGAGAAAAACATATATCATGTAGTTTGTCCAAAAGTTATTTAGCTGATGAACATTTACCCACTTTGTCCTTTACTGAATCATATAGTCCTTCCAAAATGAAATCCATTACAATTTTGTTATTTCGTTTCAGTTCCTTCTTGGTTGCAGTATTTTCCCTTTTTGAACTATCATATCTTGTAACATCTGATTTCCAAATATCATACCCATGTGCCTATAAAAATACTTCCGTCCTTCTCCTCTATATCTCATACTCTAGACCACTCTGACCATCAAACGTTGGTACTCCATTCTCAGTGTATTCCATGATCTCCTTCCAGTGGTTAAACTTTTTCCTGAAGGAAACTGCTATGATACCAATTGTTGGATTACTGAGTGGGGGGGTGAATCAATAATGAGCAATTTATACCACTTATTAATCCTTTTAACCATAATGTATATTATTTTAAATTATTCAACAATGTCCATCAATTTATCATCAATATATTATTGCATCATAAACATTAACATTCATCAGTGCATAATGAACAATAATAGACACATCCACACAATACACAATACACAATACACAATACACAATACAACAATATTTTACGTGTAAACCCAATGTGACAGAAAACCACGAAATGCTTTTCTTATATGTCTTCAAGAATTACATTTATTGGAAGCACCAACTTTCTTTGTTCTCCAGTTGCAACTGGATGGAGGCTCCAAACCCTTATATTTTCAGTCTACAACCTGAGGGAAGCTCCAACTACCCAATTATCTGGCTACAACCATAGAAGGATACAACCCCCTATGTTCTCCGGTTACTACTAGAAGGTGGCTACAACCACCTATCCTTTCCCCTTCCAACCACCTTGGAATATAAATTCCAAATGTAGACAACCTGTCACTATCATAGAATCAATCACTATCACTGTCAGTCTATCACTATCAACCTATACCAACAAACTGTCACAACCTGTACCAATCAACCTGCACCAAACAACCTATACCATGCAACAACATGTACCTCAACCTGTACCATCAACAAGTGCATCAACCATGCACCAAACCTGTACAAATAATCTGTCACAACAACCTGTCTCATCAATGTCATCAACCAAATCAGATCTGCTCACGGAGATCAATCACCAAGATAACTCTCAACCATATGCACAATATCACCAAGATGTGCATCAACCAAGACTACTCACAAACATCAATAAGATGTACCACAATCAATATTTGCTTCTAAAAGTATATCCATTCATATATGCTACATCATCCATAAACCATGTGCCAACAATACTACTAGCAAGTGCCTCTAACAATGTAGCAAGTATGTACCAATCATGCATCAACTATAGATCAAGCTATGACTCATCAATTTTAACCAACATTACCATACCATACACCTCATGTATGTGCCAACTCATCAACTATATGTCCCAATATGTAACTCAACCATATTTTAAATACATACACCAAGATATCCAAAAAATAAGACTCTAACATTACATCACACTACCATAAACCCTCATATCAAACCATGTGCCAAAACCTCTATGTTATGTAGCATCAAGCATGTACTAACCATATACCAAGATAACCAACAAATGCCTCTCACAATACACCTCAAGATATGTTAATAGAGCTCACACATGTACCTGCCATGTACTCTAATAGATCTACCTCAAAACCATTCACTACAACAAGCACGGTGCAACAATAATACCTCTAGACATGTACCAAGACTATGCCTCAATAAGTCAATGATGTACCTCTATCTAATATCACATTACCCATGATATACCTCATAAACAAAGTGCCATAACCTTACTGATAAGTACTTATCATAACCAACATTGTACCTTAACATAGATGCCTCACTCCACACAATAGGGTTTGTATCATGCATCCAAGATAGGCCTCAAGCATATGCTCCAAAAATCAACCATATTTCATCACCATACATTCATCAAACAAGCTTATGTTCATACCTATAGTTTTGTTACTGACCTAGAACATCAGACCTCTGATAACATGGGCGTACTCAACTTCTGTAGTATGTTCCAACCCTTTTTCTCCACTTTACCAGTTCCTCGCTTGTTGCACACTAGTTGACCCACGAGGATGCCTCGCTAGACACCTATAGGCTGACCCGGGAGGATGTCAATAACTAGGGTTTTTCAGAAACCCTTTCCCTCTGCAACTCTGAAACTTTGTCGTCAAACTTTCTTCACTTCCGTAGCTTCGCACAACCTCAGATTTATCAATTATACATGCAAGTAACCTTTCACAAAATAGATATTCAACTAAATCCAATAGGTGCTAATAAGAGACCGTAGCTCTCTTATTTATACTCTCCAAGTAGCTTCCTCTAGGGGTTATCTTCTAACTGTTTTACCCAACTTCACTATTTTAGGGCTATCCCACTTCTAACTACCTTGTCCACTTAGAACCACTTTATCCATAAATAGTAAACTCACCACTTCTAGTTGCAACTAATTTATTTTTAATTATTTTCTTTTTGCAACAATTTAACTCCTGATTAACTCCTAGTTACAACCACTTTGACTAGTAAACTTCTTCTAAGATCTTCTAGAATAAATTGACTTCTTTGACTTTCTGGGGGCTTTTAGATAACTCATGAGTGTTCTCCAACTTTACTAAGCCATATCTCCTCAACCGTGAGGAACTACGCGATGTACCACATATCACCGGAAATAACACGACATGTATTATCCATATAGAATAGTCTCAATTGCAAATTCTCTTATCTTCATTACATTATACCTCAAACAAAATCGGGTCCCTTACCCATACCTTTGGAGCTACCAGAATGTGCTAACGGATATACTCAAGGGTTGACATCAATCTCTAAGGGTTGACATCAATGTACAATATCACACTCCAAGGTTTGACATCAATGACAACCAACTATCCAAATAAACTGTACATCAATCTAAACCAACTGTCTGACAAAGAGAGCACAATAATTCAATGAAACCCAAGTTCTATCAATGAATGAAACATGAAATGACTGTAAAATGCAAAGTAATACAAGCTAGCTAGAATTGTAGTAGGTTATCTATAAAGAGAGAGCTGTTGGCTACGCTCATTCACAAGAAGATATTACAAGACGCTGAAATTCCCTTTTTAACATAAACCAATAAATCCTAAGAGGAAAAAAACCCCAAAGATCCAAAACCCTAATTCTAAGAGACGAAGTGCCAAAAAGGATTGTGGACCCCAAGGTGGCTAGTTGACATGTCAACTTCCCGAATGCACAAATTTTGCATACAATATCCTTTTAGGATACTTAATAGCTCGTTGGAAAGATCTATCTATTAAGTACAATAATTAAAATATCTTTATACGCCATCGCCACCTTAGACCCCCAAATGGCCAAAAAACATCGTTTAATGCCTCAAAATGGCCTTGAAAGTTTAGGATCCCAAAAACTTTAGATAACAAAGTTGTCAAGATAGAGAACCATGTTGACTCACTGTGTTAGGGACCTAACCTCCCTAACCACTCACGTAGGTAGAATAATATATTTTCCATGTAATAAAGGCCAATATTAATAAGGCCTAGTAATAAGGAAGAATAACTCAAATGTAAGAAGACCTAATAGAAGCTTCCGCTTCTAGAAGAACTTCCTCTAGATTGTTCTTTTGGTAGATAGATTTACTATAAATAGGAGTCGAGGGCATGAAAATTATTTTCCGTGAGAATCATTGTAATAAAGGGTTGATCTGTTGGAGGTTGCCCCCTCGAAGAGGCAAGTGAACATTGTTTCCTATCAAGAAATATATTATTTTGGTTTTGTGGTTTCATATATTGTGTTGTTATGTTGTTATTCTCTACAATAT
>JASDQU010739702.1:34708-54698 GCA_032191745.1 Picea mariana | reverse complement strand
GGCAGTTGAGAGGCTAAAATTGTTTTATCTTCAAACAAAAATGAAGCGATGGAGGGAGGCTTAAAGAAGGGGGCCAAGAGAAGAGAGATGGATTCAATTCAGCGATTTGATTTCCAAGACCTTGGACAGAGGGTTATTTCTAGAACTCAAGAACAGAGTATTTCAATATTAGAATAACGAAATCGAAGGGCACGACTTCATAACGATAGAGTGAGAGGGAAGTAAACGCCATCAGGTTGATTTCAAAGCATCAGAATAGAGGAATGCACTTAGATTATAAGCCATGGAAGTAAAAATGATTTTCAAACTACCTAGCATTGTATACAGGTTGGGAAGAAATAATGGAATTAGATACTAAAACTGTAAGAGTGATGAATGAACCGATTTCATATTGAGTTAATAAAATCTTCAATTCTAGTTATGTTGATGTTGCCTCTTATATGAATTATTTCATTGTCAATTCCTCATTGTATATGTTTTAGTTTATTTCTCGGAAACAATAGAAYGTTGGTAKTTGTGTACTYTGAAAGTAGATACATTGTTTTTGTAGYTGAGTTTAGGTGACAGRACGTAGGGCCTCTGCGTCAGGTGGTATCAAAGCTGGTTAAGMTCCTGAGGATTGGTTTYCTSATAGTGYTCATGTATAACACGTGGTTGTGGAAGRTAATTTGTGAGAAACAAAGACYGAAAGTAAGGCCCGTGGACATTAATATAATTGAAGACTACGAKAGAAGTTTGGAGAATGTCGTTGYAGAGAGGAGTAGCCCRAGRAGGTGCGAGGAACYAAGAGTTGGGGGAATTGAGGAGGAGAATAGAAGAGTTAGAGAACRGAAGAATTGGGGATGTYRAAGTAGACTCAAAATCATAGGATGAGATATAGAGGAATGGGATGATGATGAAGGAKACTTGACAGTGTGTCTCATATCGTTTTTGAAGGATAGAGGTAGCGCAAGGGCAGAAGTTTCTTGCTACGATGGTAGTTTGAAAGATRAGGCTCTCATTGATTGGATATGGGAGTTCTAAAGGTACTTTCARCACGAAAATGTTCAAGATTATAATCGAGTTCATTTTTCAACAATGAAATCAAGAGGACATGTTGCATTTTGTATAGAAAGAAAGAGTGGACTATTTACATGATAATATTAAGACTTGGAGAAAATGGCGAGTAAAATAAAGGAGAAATTCCTACCTATCAATTGCCACCAAAGTTTATGCAGGCATGTATAGAAATCCAAACGTAAAAAGACATATGCTCAGGAGTACACTAAAGAATTTTTCAAATTGTCCCTCGGATCTAGACTAAAATAACTAAAATACCAAAGGGTAGATAGGTATATTAATGGACTAAAGTTTTAGATAAAAGATGAAATGAGCACACATTACCTTCATAATGTAGATGACACCTACCAATTCGATCTAAAGGTAGAAGAAAAGGGCATTGTCTCGTTGTTCTACGTTTTGGCCTTTTTCGTCGAAATCCGACGACTTAAATCTGGACAAAATCACAATTTTTTGTTATTTAAATTGCATTTCCGAATGCATAAATGGATTCAGCGTGGTTATTCTATAGGCATTCAATGTGTTTTCCATAATTATTATTGTTTTCTTTATATGTTTGATGATTCAAGGAAATATGTTTTTATTTCCTTTCACTTTGTGGCATGACTTAAGCATCTTCACCTTTCAGAATCTACTATGTTTGTTTTATATTTTTGTTGGAAAGAATTATTGGTGTTTGTTATCGCAGAGTTTGTAGCTAGGTCAAGTGGCTATGAAGTAGAAGGCCAAACTGGCATAACAGGAACCTATCCCACCCAATGTCACCACGATGGGGAGGTTCTTTCTCATTAGGGAGGTTAGGCTCAGGGGAGACGTCCTTGGTAACCTAGAGTTTTGAAGAGGCGAAGGTTTAATAGTCAAAGTAAAGTTCCCCCTTCACAGGTCACCACCAAAACAGATAGTCTGGCTAAACAGCCAATAATGAAGTGTAGGCCCAAAGAAGAACACCTGCCCGAAACAAAGCAAACCAATATATATATATATATATATATATGCAAGCTATGATTCAATGGGTTAGTACTTCAATAGACTATCTGATATCAATGTATAAGCAATTGCAACAATAAATATTGACGAAGACAATGTTTGTTAATATAGCGATGAAATAATGTTACTTCACCAATAAATATCAAGATGTTATAGCAATCAATGTATCCAATCAATCCCTCACTCAATAAATGCTTAAAACATCATCCAATTGCTTAATATATAAAAAATGCTGCGTCAAGATGAAATAACCAAGTGTGACGTCGGCTTTTTCAGGGTTAGTAGTTAGTTAGGGTTTCAATTTATAAGAGTTTGATAGTTGTTTTAATCACTTTCACTTCATCGTTGGAGGCTAAAGATCAATGCCTAGGGTTATGGAGTCAAAAGGTGAAGGACGCACAAGTTGAAGGGGATGAGATTCAAAGGACAAGAGGGAAAGGTTTCAAGTTGTTCCAATAGCAGGGCCTTAAAGACAGAACCCTAGGGGAGAGAGGCTCACTCTGGTGTTGCTTAAGCAAGGCCTTGTGCTCTCTCCTCCTTCTCGGCAATCAGCTAGCTCAAAGACAAGTAAAATCAAGACAAAAGAGTTTAAAGAGGAAGAGTGTTGCAAAGGCAAGGCTCTTTCATCAAACCCTAAAAGAAAAACGACCCTAGGTGTAGATAACCTAGGCCTGGGACGTTCTCTTCCTCTTGAAGTTTAAAGGTACGGCTAGCTTAAGGGAAGAAGAAAGAAAGAGTGTAGCAATGGCTAGGCTCTCTTCTTCTTCTTCAATGGCTAAAAGGTTTTTTTATCAGGGGACATGAGACAATGACCTACTTGTGTGTTTATCCCCTAGGGTTTTGATTTAGCAATATTTATAAATAAATGCAAGAAATTAAAATACAACCATTCAATCAAGAAGTTTTATAAAAAATACTTACAAATCACCAAGAAAATAGCATGCAAAGCCTAGTTGTAAACCTTCCTTCAAGAAAAACACCATAAATTGCCAAAAATATCCTCTCCAAACAAGTGCGCCTTCCTCAAAATAGCCAATAACCCTAATAGGGCGCAAAAATCAGACCTCACTAGGAGAGTGAGTGAAAAGTTATGTCAAAATGAGAGTAAAAACCCTCAATATATAGTGTATCAATGACCTTAATTAAATTTTAGGTTATAAAAATGGCCGACAAGACCAGAATATTGTTTTTACATTAAATTGTCAAACTAAAACCCTAACAGAGCTATAATAAAGGTAAAATCCCCTTCAAGGGAGGTGCTAGCCCCTTTTAGGGCAGGTGAGACATCCAGGAGAAAAACGTTAGCCCTCAGGGGCTTCTCCAACATGCCACACGTGCCACTGTTGCCCAGTCTTCCTCCAAGAATGACCATGAAGCTGGATGACGTCATGGCAAGGATAGGGACGCTCTGAGCCTTCCAAGGCCAACGTTCCACTGAAAACGGGTCATTCCCCCTAGGTCGGGCTCTGCCAAAATGCCTCTGGTGAAACGTCCTCTTCTTCTCAGGCGCAAAACCTCGATCAAACACTGTTATGTCTCTGCCCCTCTGACGGGGTCTCAACAACCATCTGATGGGCTCTTCAGCCCCATGGAGGTTCGAACTAATCATCTCCCCATGTGTACCGGTCCAAGTGGTACCTGCCCGTCGGGCATGGTCCTGCACATCAAAAACTACGCCCTACATGGGCTCATTAGTCACAGGGATCATAGCAATGTCAATCACATTTCATCATTAATATTTATCAAACATATGCCTAAAAAGACTGATACATCGTTCAACAGATCAAAGGCATTACAAAAATCCACAATACAAGATCGAAGAAAAGGAGAAGACACCTATTGGGCTAGTATCCACAAGAGACAGGAAGTTCCCAGGAAGGTTCCATCCAAGCCATGTAAACGATGTGATGTGGCTAAGGGATGTCCAGACAAGTGGGTAGAGTGAGAGACAGGGATGCATAATGTTATCTGTGGGATGCATAATGTTATAATGTTATCTGAGACTGACACACCCTTGATTGTAAAGCATGCGAAGCAAAATTTGAAAGGATATGTTGAGGTGCATGTTTCTATATGTAATAGGTGAACATGAAGGGAGAAACAATCTATGAATCATGATTAGACAAAGAGGAATCAGGATCATTAATATTATGTGGAAATTTTGTAAGATAAAAAATGGTGTTATGATTCATTTTAATGTTTTGCGAGAGTAGATTATTGTCTTTCTCTTATACAGATTATTCACTTTGATTGCATGTCATTTTGAAAAATGTAGAGATCCATGCACAAAATATGCTAATGTGGATGCACTGCAACCATCCTTTAAACATTTTAAGCGCGTTGAAGTAGAGATTGTCGAGGTTGTTGTTTTAGGTAGTGCTTCAAAGAACTAGTTTTATTGTATTTCTATTTTGTATCAAGGGGGATGGTTAGGTCCCATATAATTTGTAAAAATTAATTGTATACCAAGTGTAGTAGGCTAAATTAAAATGCGTTTCAAACTTTCGCCGAGTGCTCAATTGTGTATTGCAAACATTTTTGAAATCATTTCTACATTTGATCTCTAAGCATGATAGAACTTAGTAGAATGCAAGAAGTTGTGTTGAGTAAAGTTAGAAAACTAGCTAGGATTTTGTTTGCAAGGTGTCATGGTGCAAGAGTACATGGAAAATATGAAGTGAGTGCAAAATCGTCCAGGAAATTTTCTTCTTAGTCATGTGTCTTTTAACTTTTTTACTAGCCAACAAAAATATAATGGATAAAGGTGATCTCTCTTCATTAGAAAGGGGTACTTTCTAGGTACAAATGGATTATCAAATAGGAAGTCATGCATGGAATGTGACCTATCAATAGTCTTATACATTTGGATTTATTGATGGACAAAATTATGTGCCCTCCTATTAAGGAACATCCAATGTTGAACTTGAAAACTTTCATAATTGATGAGTCGGTGATAAAGAATCCATAATAGAAGTGGTAGAGAAAATATCAATATCTCCTGAGCCTTATATAAGTGGTGGTCACGATCCGTACATACACAAACTTTGTGGTGAAATACCCTCAAAACTGATAGAGGGATATGCAAGAGTGTACTGTAAGAACCAAGACAAACTCAACCCTTGTTGCTTGGAGTGTTGGCTAGAGGAGGGACAAATTAGGTTTCTTTTTCCAAACATGTAAAATGAGTATATTACAATTTATTGAATATATTTTCATATTATTTATATTGTTTTATAATATAGTAAAATATTTGTCAAATGCTTTACAAGGTTTTATAATTTAGTTAAAGATGCACCAAAATTTTACATTATTTTAAAATATAGTGAAACATTCACCAAGATTTTACAAGATTATATAATTCAGTGAAAGATTTTCCAAAAAAAACATATTAACATATCATGTTAGTGATAAAATAGCCTTCAAATTTTCCTATGTATCATAGGGATTCACCCATTTATTATACATATAAAATTACAGGGGGTTCTTAAAATTTTCCCCATGGTGCATTGATGTGTCCAAAGGAATCAGGAAGCATTCTTTACATATGATTGTCTTCTGCCCCAACTATTCCTTATTGTTTTACAAATGGCTAGATGATCTGATAGATGAATTTTCCACAACAATCACATCTTCAAGCAACAATTGGTTTTTTCATGGAGAGGGAAAACATAAATGGAATTGAAAAATGTGATCAAGAGTGGTAGGACTAGCTATTTTTTTGAAGACACTGCTATATAATGCTCATCCAAGTTTATACCCCTAAATTCTTAGGCTTTTTGTGGGATTGGATGGAAGTTTCTTATCATTTATCACACAATTGGCTGGACGATCGACAATTTTGGGGAGAGCTTTCAGTTGCGATGTTTTTCCAGGTCATTCCTTGGTATCTTGACAGGTAAATTTTTCTATGATGTTATTCTTTACATTCTTGATTTTTGTATGCCATTTATTATAAACCGGGGTGTTTAGCCACTTTATGTACTAACATTGGATTATGCTATGTGGGAAGCATGAAAAGATGGAAATTGTATGTGATATCTTAATTTTAACATATTTGAGATCATGTCATGGTACATTCCTTAATGGGAAACTCCTTGAAAGTGGCCAAGAAATTGCCTTAAACGATTTGGATGATGTTAGATTTGGTGCAAGTACTAGAAGTTGTATCTTGTGTAAAAGAAGCTATCAACAATTTCTCATAAATTGCATGTCCACCTTCAATTCATTATGAGGATTAGTGCATGGGAAAATGACTTGATGCACACCAGTCTAACCTTTGATGTGCTTCTTTGGAAGACAACTGTCCAAATTGGAATCTATGGAGATATAGTACTTTTGGATGAAATTGTTTTGTGGACAAACTGCACATTTAGTGTTTGTTGAAATCCTTCAAGGGACAACAAAATTGCATCTACATGTCAAGAGTGGTTGAATTCCCAAGTTTGGCATATCCATTTTCAAATGTTATCTTCTCTTTATGTTGTTGTAGATATATACAAAAGAGGTAGTGATGAGTCAAATTGGCCGTGATAGTGGTTTTGTGAGTGGCTTTGATGACATGAAAATTTTAAATTAATTGAATGGTAGTTGTGTTCTCAATTTGACCAAAAATCATTGAGGGTCAACAATTAGACAACGAGAAAGGTTGTCAGTAGATATGTGGAAGGTCAAACAAGGCAGAGTTGATTGGTAGGAAACATATTGTGTTAAATATGGGGCGATGCTCTAAGAGTTTGTGATTGATAAACATCATCAACAAACTTGACAATATGAACTCATGAACAAAAATATTGGGCAAGAGATTCATGTTTGGTTCATAGATTGAAGGTGAATCATGTTGGGCATAGCAACAAATATTATTGTTTGGTAAGGAAAATAATAACATGTGTGAGGTAACAAGGCCCATGTAATCATAATTTTACGGGCTCAAAGTTGTTATTGACACGCATTTGATGAGAATTAAGAGGTGTCATACGACACACATTATAGATGGGAGAGTGTTTTAGAAAAAACAAGTTAAAATATTTTGAAGTTTCCAAGGTTTACACTGTAGAGAAATTGAAATTTTTTGGCGGGGTATAGAGACAAACGAACCGATGAGAAACAACAAGATATGTTGTTTTCAAATGACGGTGTTGGTTTATCGCTGACAAAATCCAATTGACGAAACTGACATTGATGAGATATTGCAAATATCACAGATAATCTTGCGCATGTTTCATGACTCATAAAATAAATGTATCACTTGGTTTTTTTTTGTGAAACTTTCTTTTATTAAAAGGCACACAAACAAGTGTTTTTAGAGAAGTAATTTGACACAGATGTGAGGCACACATGCTAACCCATACAATAGGTAAGATTTTGTCACAAATGACCATGGGAGGTATTGGATGTTAGAATACATAACACTCAATAATATTTTAGGGGTCTTAAATCCTTATGATAAATAAAGTGTTGTGTTAAAAGTTAGATATAGAGGAGATTCAAAGTTTATGCATTAAATAGAAAAAATAGTGAAAGTATTTTGTTTCGTTGTCCAAAATTTAAACATGGTTTGACTTATTAAAGTGAGAAAACAGTGGAAACTTAATGCAAAAAGGGAAAGAAGGGAAAAAACCACTTAGTCTTCATACGCTTAGAGGAGAGGGAAAATGGGAAAAGCATAAATGCATATAGAAGAAAATCTAACCCACTTACACAATCACTAGAATGAATAGAGCCAACATGCAAACCATTCATGCCCATGACATTTTTAGATGATTAGACCATCACCAGAAATGCAATGCACATACACATAACTCTCTAATGTACCTTTTAGTCCCTTTGAATTATTTTTGTGGTCACTTGTAGGACATTGATTAAATTATCTTATCTTATCTTATTATCTAAGAGAAATACAAGAGATTGTGTGCACCACTAAAGAGTAAACACAATGACAAAATTGCAAGATATATTCTCAAGCAAGATAAAATTATCTTATGTGTAGAGAGCCCATTAGGACAATTTAGAACTGAAAAAAATGTAAGGAACAAGTGACACAAATATTTGAAGTGAAGAAACCCTAACCATCCAAAAAACATGAGAGATATTTCCCTTCGGTCAAGTGAGGACAACCCTTAACCCAAGAAATATATCATAAAATATAATGATTCAAAATAAAAATATGAAAATTTTTCCACATGTATTTCATTGTGTCAAATTAGGATTCTGAAAATTTCGGAGTCTGAAACTTCACTAAAAACATTTGTAGCAAAAATGCCAAGATAATTGATTTCAAGATTAGTCACAAACCTTGTCTTGAAGGGACTATATCTCTTAAACTATAGCGAACAATAACATGAAATTTTAACCACCTGTAATATGACATGCATTGTCAGTCTCAACAAAATTTCATTGTCTGAAACCTTCAAGAAACAAATTTATACCAAAAATCCCAATATGGCTCGTTTAAAATTGAATTCAAGATGAGTAAAAAACCCTGCCATCCATAGGCTACATATCCTAATTTATAACGACTAAAAACCTGAAATTTTTGCCATAGGTACTTTGATATGTCTCTTACGTAGCCTCCAAATTTGGTTTTCTGAAGTGTCTTAGAAAACAAGCTATAGCGAAAATTACAAAATGACTCGCTTGAAGCACCAAAACCCTATGATCGATGCTCTGATAACAAATGCTATGAATCAATGCCTTGAGAATGGTAAAATTCAATGAATAACAATCCACTTCGAGGATGGAACCTCCTTTTACAATATCTCAATTAAGAAGACAAGATATAATGAGATGAGATGATCTTAAGACTAGGTCTCCTTCGTATATATACATAGGAAACAAAGGGAACAATTATAATGAAAGGGTACAGTCAAGGGTTCTAGCCTACATACACATATAACTCTAGAATTGTAATAATTCAATATCTAGGGCTTAATAAGGAGTTTTATACTTAACATGGGGCTTTGTCCAAGGTTTAACAAGGTCGCAGAGGGATATTGGCCTAAAGTCCTGAAAAGTAGAGGGGTCATTCTTTTTTGGTGTGAAGTCTATGAACAAAGCATTCACAACATTCAAGATATTTCCTGACCTTCTTGATTCCCTACTTAAAGGAAGGAGATCCTTCTCCAAAAATTCATAAAACCCATGAGAGAATTCCACCATCGAGCCATCGAGACCTGGACTTTTTTCCATCCTGAAACCCCTCGATACATATTTCAATTCTTCTCCAATAGCCTCAGCCTCCATGATAGTATTCATTTCATCAATGAAAAGCCTTGGAAACAGTCTTAACACTCGCATTATTTCACCTATATTATTTTCATCATTTTCCATAAACAAAGAGTGAAATTGTCACTTACTAGCCAAGGCTAAATCACTAAATGAGGTAGCTCTATTCCCATCCAAACTCTCCATCTCACAAATAGTGTTGAAATTGTTTCCATGTGCAAAACAACTTGTGGGAAAAAATTCTATTGTTGTCTCCCTCGGCTAGCCAAATGGCTCGGCTTTTGAGTCACCATTCAAATTCCTCCAATTCTAAGAGATGTTTCTTCTTGCTTTCATAGTCTCTCAACCTCACTACCTCCTCATCCAACAAAACCCCACTGGAATTCTGCTCAAACAGATCCTGCAAAGTGCTTTTAACTTCCTTTAAATCTTTTTGGTTGACTTTGGATCTCTCTCGAAACCAATTCGTTGCCGGCCTTTTAATATGAACCAATTTTTTTTGGAATTGTCGCATCGCTGACACCCCACTCAACTCTTCGTAACTTTTTCAATTACTAATGACCACTTTCTAAAATCTTCCTCATTTAGCCAATTGCGATTAAATTTAAAAGGTATAGTGAATCTCTGATTCACCATTTCCATCTATAGAAAAATACGCAAATGATTTGAAATACCTTTGATACATACCCATGATTTTTATCTACTAACAACTTCTAATACCCTCTGTTAGAATATAATAGATGTGCTCGTTTTACCATTGACAATATCGCTATTGTCACCCAACCATAGGCCGAAGCCACCCTCCGAGCACCTTAACCTTGACAGAGAATCGCTCCAGAACAAAACCCTAGGCTAGATAGCCAAACAAAGGGTAGCGCTCCTTTCCCCAAGGATAGTGCACCAACAACTGCTTATCAGATAGTCCAAACCCTAACCAAGAGATAGTCCAAGCCAAACGTGATCTGCTAGCTGCAGCAGCTGCAATGGAAACTCTCCTCCAAACCTGGGCACAAAACTGGGCAGTGCAGTGCGCACAAGTGTTTCTCTGCAATTCTGAGACCGCCTGCCAAAATGAAGACTGGCCTCCTGTATTTATAGTAATTCTGGCTAGCTGCTTGGGCCGACTTCTCATTCTGGGTACCTGTATGTTCAGTATATATTATTTCTTATGGCCGACTTCTTCTCTTGGAGGCTAATAACCTAATACAAGTTATCTTCTTGAGCCGACATGTCTTCTAGGGTTATTAGCCAACTCATTAGGGTTTCTTCTTTCTTCCCAGAATATTCTATTCTCGTCAGGTTTACACGTGGAGGTAAATACCTCCCACAGCTACCACAAGATCAACACTCCCTCCTAGCTAGGGAGGTATTACAAGTAATGGTCTTAAGCACAAACATACCATTCACCCGATAGCATCAACATAGCTGTATAGCCTATCTCATGACTAGATCATGAGCACCATCATCACCATCAGTGTCATCAGTTGCATCATCTCTTGAAACCATACTCTATATTGAGTAATCAGACATGATGCTCACTCCATAGAGTGACACAGGAGCCATTATTCTAATCTAGAAGAATAATGTTCTGAACCATTTTCTATCTGGGAAATCTCTGTTCATTGATCATCCATCTAGTTGATAATCATTTTCAACACTTTTGATAGTCTTCAAGGAAATCATAACAATATCATTCAATAGAACACAATTGTGTCTATCCATAGTAGTACACAACTACAATCCAGTGGTACAGTACCACACCAAGTAGCACACAAGTACTTGATCAAACAATGGAACACATCCACCACAATAGTATATTGTCTAGAGACATACAGTCTTCATAACAATCCTCTGATATCAACCTGCACAGAAACAATGTTATGATATAAACTGAATCATCTCGGCCATTCTTTCACTCACATCTATGAGATCTCGGAAGAGTATTTTCCCTCAAAAAGGTAAGACATCAATGATCAGCTATCTGGACTATTCTTCCCAAGCAAGGAAGAATAATTGTCCTGATTTTTTTTTGAGCCTGGACCATTCCCCACCCTAGGCCATTCCTCCAACACTAAACAAAGTGTAACCTGGAGATAATGATTCTGCCCTAAGGAATGTCTATCTCAATTGCTAAACCTGGACCATTCCCCACCCTGGTCCATTCTTCCTGCACTAAACAAAGTGCAGCCTGGAGAGAATGAATCCGCCCTAAGGAATGACTGTCCGAACCATTTCCCATGTTAACCACAAGAGGAAATGATTGTCCTACACCAACCTCCAAAACGGACCATTCCTCATGTTAACCATAATGAGAAATCGTTGTCTGGTGAGGCGAGCCAGTCTTCTTAAGTAACCCTTAAGAAGAGAGACTGCCCTAGACCACTTCCCATGTTAACCACAATGGGAAGTCGTTGCCTATGGTACATTAACAATCTGGACCATTTTCCGAACTGGAAAATGTTTGTCCGTCAGAAATCTCAATCCACTTTCCGAACTGGAAAGAAACTGCTCATCCTGGACTATTTTTCGAACTGAAAAATGACTATCCATCAATCAACAATACATCAATCCTCCCTCCCAACCTGGGAGTCATCTCTTCCATTTTCCTTAAGGAAGTCGTCTCCATGAGATTCCAACTTGAATACGCAAACTCTTTCATCTTGGACAGAAGATTTAACAAAAATATATGCTCATCTGTGGAGATATGTATTGGAGAACCACTTTCTCCTTTTTGGACTTCATCACGGATAATGTAATGCTTGATTTTAAATGTACTTCGGTCTGGAACACTGGTTTTCTCTAAAGGCTTCATGTAGCTCTGATCAATAAGATATATCATTGTTGGAAAACTGGAACATATCCATGTGGCACTTCTTCTGTCATCATGAGATCTGATCTTCCGAGTAATCATCTTGATACAATATCTCTGTTATAGAAGATCTTCACCACGCTTCTGTTGTGCACTGGAGGTTCTCCACCAAGTTATCTTCTTCTATCTGCATACAAGGGTCTCTTTCTTGTATGCTTCAAATTCTCGAGGTTGCTCTTCATACACTCTTTGTTCAATTGCTCTGGAGAACAGTCTTTTTATTTATCTGATGTAGAACTCCAACCCATGGATATTACAGATGATATAAAGACTCATGTAGAGGTATGTCTGATTTATTGGAACAAGTAATCATCATAGTCTTCTCCCTCCATTTGGGAGAACCTCTAGCTCTGGATCTTGCAATGCTTTCATATATATACATTGTTCTTCATCACAACTTTCAGTTCCTCTGCTTGATTGGTTTTATTGAGTTCATATCAGGTTGGTGATCTTGTCAATCTTAATACAGTGACTGGTTGTTCTGGCTTCTCTTTCTTTCTTGGAATCTTCATGTTATTCCTGATGTTTTTCTTTAGCTCTTGGGTCCATGGAGTTTCTTATAGATTCCATGCCTCAAAGATTCCACTTCTTCCTTTTATTATAGAATCATGGATGTGGATGGACAACCAAGGATACTTTAAGGCTTCTCTTCGAAGAAGACTTCTTCTGAGGTTGAACTGCACATGTATTGTCTTTCATGGCTACTACCATGGATATATACTTCATCATCTTCAATGGATCATAGAATTATCTCCCTCCTAATCCTTGCTTCATGTAGAGTGCATATAATCATCTCCCTCCGTCTAACAAAGTCTATGCTTCCATCTTCATCCTTCTTGTCTTCTGCAATATATAATCTACTCCCTCCATCTAATAGATTCCACGCTTCCATCTTATTGTCTTCTGCAAACTGCCATATGTCTTTCTTCAATTTCCTCTTGATTGCTGACTTCTTTCTGTCTTTGCTTCTTCTAAGTCTCTTCATGATTGATTCTGATTTCGTCTTATCTTGTAATATCTTCCACATGATTTGTTTGATGTATTTCATCCTTTCATGTGTATTATCTGGCTTGTATAATGATAACAATCCTTATCTTGTTGTTCTTCCATACGTATAGTTCTTCTTGGAACATATTATCTTCTAAGAGATAGATATACAAGATATGCAAACAAGATATGTAAAAGAACTAAGAAGAGTATTGTTACCTTCAAAAGAAGAAGTCTCTTTCATCCAGCTTAGTCTTCTTCGTAGGTTCCTTTTCTTCGGAAACTGATGCTTCGTGTTTCTCCTTCCTTTTCTTTAGCTCGGGACAATGATTCTTGTAGTGATCATACTTTCGACAGTTGAAGCATTGTACTTCTGAAATATCTTTCTCTTGATTTGGCTTCCTCCTTGAACGAAACTTCCTTGTGTTCCTGAAATTCTTGAATCTTGTTGTGAAGGCTTGATCATCGTACTTCTTTTGGGGTTTCTCTTTTGCATTGATCGTGGATTCTTCTTGAGCATAGCAAGTCCAAAGTTCTTCAAATGTAAGATACTCCTTTCTTGTGTTCATGCTTGCAGAAAATGCATCCCACGCCTTTGGAAGACCATTGAGTACTATGTTTACCAATTCCTTCTCTGAAATGATCTCTTCAATGGCTTGTAGTTGATCTCTTAACTGGGAGATCCTCACAAAGTATGATGTTATGATATCATCATCATTCATCTTCATGTCACGAAGCTCATTCTTTAGACTCATTATTTGTCCAATGTTTCTGACTGAGAAGAGGTTTGTTAAGGCATCATACATCTTCTTCGATGAGTCAAGATGGGAGATGTAGGGTATCAAGTGGTCTTTTATAGAGTCCACTATGATACTCATGGCATTGATGTCACTGTCTTTGAACTTCTCCATAATTGCAATGTTTTGCGGTTCCTTCTCTTTTCCTTCTCTCGATCCTTGTCTTCCATGCTCTTGAGTTAGAAGCTCCATCTAACTTGTTTTCTGACATCATGTAGTAGGGCATGGCTTCTTTGACTTGGTCAACCCTAGATTTGGCCAAAAAACTCAAACTTGATGTCTTGGCTTGCTGAGAGTACCAGGAGATGCGCTAGGCTAGGGCGCACTGATCTATCCAGAAATTAGGTCAATCCCTTTACTTAAGGTGCCTCAATGAGAGGATTAGGGTTTCTGCAACTGCACCTGCTAGTAACCCTAGCGACAGTGCTATGGTGACTGCTCCTGCTAGAAACCCTAGCTGCAGTTCTTCAACGAGCTTAATATCCTTACGGCTATGTTTCCTTCCAGCGGTTAGACTGAATGAAGGAGGTGTGGGCCCATAACCTTTTAAAATATAATGGATGTGCTCGTTTTACCATTTACAATATCGCTATTTTCACAAAACCATAAGCTGAAGCCACCCTCCGAGCACCTTAACCTTGATAGAGAATCACTCCAGAAGAAAACCCTAGGCTAGATAGCCAAACAAAGGGTAGTGCTCCTTTCCCCAAGGATAGTGCACCAAAAAGAGTTGATCAGATAGTCCAAACCCTATCCAAGAGATAGTCCAAGCCAAACGTGATCTGCTAGCGGTAATGTCAGCTCTCCTCCAAACCTACGCATAAATTTGGGCACTGCAGTGCTTTGTCATATACCCACTACGTAGATCAAAAATTTTCATTTATTTCTCAACGATCAGAATCCCCGGATTCCTACGGGGCTTAGCGCAGGCTAGCTCTTTCCTTTATCCACATCCGCTCACAAGACCTTTTCTTCTTCCACGGCCTGAAGGATTCAAACGTCCTTCTATTTCCCTATCTGGAAAAATCTGCACCCACAGAAACTCTCCACTAAATCTCTCCTTTCCAACCGAGAAATCAGACTTCGCGATTTTGCGATTCCCGTGATCACGCAATTGTGTCTTGCGATTCCCCGAAACCTGATGTAAGTCAAACGCTGACCCTTCGTGTCCCTGCTATCGTACAGTTTGTAGGAGGGGTTTAGATTAGCTTGAGTCAAGGCTTCAAACTGGCGTAACAGGAGCTTCCCCACCCACTGTCACCTCGATGGGGAGCTCTTTCTATTTAGGATGGCTAGTCCAAGGGAGACGTCCCTAGTAATCTGGGTTTCTAAAAGGGCTAAAGGGATAATGGATCAAGATAAGGATTCCCTTTCACAGATTACTGCCAAGAAGGAGATAGTCAAGGAAGATATTCCACTGATAAGGGCACCTGTTTGCGAGACAAGACAAATAAAACTAAAAAGTGTTGCAGTGGTTAGTACTTCAAATATTAATGACTATCTTCAACATATATATGAGCAATGATCAAATGTAATTATTGACGAAGTCAATGATTACTAAACAAAGACAAATGACTTATATCACTTCTTCAATAAATACATGAGAGATGTGGGCATTCAATGTATGAGATCAAATCCTTGTATTATATCACAATGCAATTCATATCATAAATCTGCTCATATAAGTATTATTGCTGCGTCACAAATTCAGAATTAGGGTGATGTCAGCCCTAATATTAAGTCAATTTTGGAAGGCAAGAAAGTGAACGTTTTACACAAGAGGCCAAAGACAATAATCAACACTTCAAAGCCAACCAAGACACAAAGGTTTATACTCAAATAAGAGTTAAGAGAGGCTTGACATCACAAATAATGTTGCTGCAGCAAAGATGACGTCAGCCCTAAAATCAAGTCAGTTTGAAAGACAAAGAGCAGGACGTTTTGCAATCTAAACTTATGAAAGTGATCAACAACTCAAGGTCTATCAAACAAGGTGATAAATGTCACAACGTTTCAGGCCAAACAAGAGATCAAACAAGTGTGACGTCACCTATATTATTTATGTTTTAGGGTTAGGGTTAGCTAGTCAAAGAGGTGGACGTTTTTGACAAATCAACCAATGGAATTGCATAAAACCTCTATGGCTATAGAGAGATGAGTCAGCCGCAACTTTTGGTCCAAGCACAAAATCAAACAAGGCAAGACGTCATCATCATTAGATGGAAAATCTTCCTCTACATCTTCAGTCTCAAGATATAGGGGATCTGGCTCGTCCAAGGGTTCCATTCCTCCTTCATTCTCTGAGTCATAAAACAAGGCATCATCAAAAGAAAAATAACTTACCTCATTTTCTTCATCTTGTGCAGGAGTGACAGGATCTTGCATAACTTCATTAGTAGGAGGAGCACAGGTGGATATTTCATTATCTTGTTCAACTTCTCGCTCAGGTTCTTGTTCTTTAATCACGCTCTCATTCTGCTGACTGAAAACTTGTTTCCTTCTTTCTTGTGTATCTTCAACAAAGGTTTCATGGGAAACTAGTTTTATCGAGCTGAGAGTGTCCACGGCATCGGTCTTGGTCACGAAAAGAAGGAAACTCAAATGTACCTGAATTCCATTAGTATAGAGGTAAACGAGGTACTTATCTTCAGGATGATAGCCTCGAGGAATCTGGTAAAGTGACTTCCGGAACCTAGCACAGTAATCTCTGACAATCTCAGATTCTGCTTGTCTTATGCCTTCAAGCTCTTTCAGCAATGATTGTATAACTTCTGCTTTCATGGTCCAGTTTGCAAGAAAAATTTCTTCAAATTGTTCCATAGTAGTGATGCTGGCAGCTGGAAGGTTATCGTACCATCTTCTGGCCTCTCCATGCAGGGAGGCAGAGAAAAGTTTCATCACCACGTCCTTAGCCTCGCCATCGATAGGAAAGTATTCAAAGAATTTCCAAAATCTTATCATGTGAGATTCAGGACATTCTCCATTGATGCCAGCAAAACGAGGGAGGAAATCCTCATAACGAGGAGGCATTTTCCTGGGATATCCATGGATTTCACTCATATCTAAAGGTCTATAGCTTCCTGGGTCCCATTGTGAAGTCATTGTTGACTTCGTCATCAGTGGAGTCGCTAGATAGTTTCTCTGAAACTACCAAAAAATAGGGGGAAAAGGCAGTGGAGTCGCCAGGTAAGCTTACAAGAAAGGATTCTGAGGCAAGGCTTACCAAAGATTTGTCGTTGAGAAATATAGACTCAGTGTTCCCCGGCAACGGCGCCAAAATGTTATTGCATGGTTTGTAGGAAGGGTTTAGGTTAGCTTGAGTCAAGGCTTCAAACTGGCGTAACAGGAGCTTCCCCACCCACTGTCACCTCGATGGGGAGCTCTTTCTATTTAGGATGGCTGGTCCAAGGGAGACGTCCCTATGTAATCTGGTTTTCTGAAGGGCTAAAGGTTTAATGGATCAAGGTAAGAGATTCCCTTTCACAGATTACTGCCAAAAATGAGATAGTCAAAGGAGATCTTCCACTGGATGGCACCTGTTTGCGAGACAAGACAAATAAAACTAGAATATGTGCTTTAGTGGTTAGTACTTCAAAGTATTAATGACTATCTTTAAATATATATGAGCAATGATCAAATGCTATTATTGACGAAGTCAATGATTGCTAAACAAAGACAAATGACTTATATCACTTCTTCAATAAATGCATAAGGATATGGGCATTCAATGTACACAATTAATCCTTGTTATACCACAATGCAAATCTACTCATACATATATATTGTTGCTGCGTCACTATGCAGAAATATGGGTGACGTCAGCCCTATTATTGAGTTATTTTGAAAGGCAAAGAGAAAAACGTTTTATCAAACAAGCTTATAGATGTGGTCAATAGCTCAAAACCTATCAAATAATATGACAAAAGTCACAACGTTGCAAGCAAAACAAGAGATCAAAAGGTGTGACGTCACCTATATTATTGCTGCTATTAGGGTTAGGGTTAGCTAGCCAAGAAGGGAACGTTTTTGACAAATCAACCAATGAACTTGCATGAAACCTCTATGGCTATGAAGAGATGACTTGGCCGCACTTTTTAGTCCAAGCAAAGATTTAATTAGGGCAAAATGTCATCAGCAAACTAGGGTTAGTCTAGATGCTAGGTTAGTTTAGGGTTTCAAAATAAAAGATTTTTAAAGAGAGTTTTAAGGATAAACAAGCTCAAAGAAATTTCTAGACTAGTGCCTTGGGTTAATGGAGTCAATTGGAGTGAAACTAATGGCTTGGAAGACTTAAACTTACGGACAAGAGGGTTAGGGTTTGATGGTGTTGCTATGGCAAGGCCACCAAATCAAAAACCCTAAGAAGAAAAGACTTACTTAGGTGTAGCTAAGGCTAGGCCTAAAGCTTCCTCTTCTTTCCTTAAGACTCCTTTGGCAAAACGGCTAGCTTATAAACACAAATCTATGGCTGAAAAGTGTTGCTTAGATACAAGGCTTTTCAAAACCCTAGAAGCAAACCCTAGGTGTAAACTAAATTAGGCCTAGGACGCCTTCTTTCTTCAATTTATGTTTAAAGCTAACTCAAGAAAAGAGATGGCTAGTGTAGCTATGGCTAGGCTAAAACCTTCTCTAATCAAATGGCTATAAGCTTTTATCATGGGGACATGAAGCCACAACCTACTTGTGTGTTGGCTCCCTAGGGTTTCAAGAATTAAGCAAATAATAACAATATAACAATGTATGCAAGATATTAAATCAACAACCATTCATTCAAGAAGTTTTGATGAGAAAACACTTACAAACTCATGAAGAAGCATAATCCATACCCTAGTTGTAAACCTTCCAATGATAAATAGCACCATGCACATGCCAAAAGATAATCCTCCAAGATGTAGCGCCTCAATTCCAAAAGACAAGAATAACCAAGAAAAAGACTAGAAAGTATCTCTCACAAGAGAGCAAGTTGTGTTATGATAAAAATGAGGGGCAAAGTCCTCTCTTTATATGATCCTCATGACCTTTAATTAACAAAATAGGCCATGGAAAACAGTCGACAAGGCTGACATTACATTATTCAATTAATTTGTCACTTTACATGCTAAAATGCCAAAAATGAGCAGAAAATGGAGACGTCAGGCCCCTATAGGGGAGACGTTGGCCTTTTCAGGGCATAATCATCATCCAGTCAGCTAGACGTTGGCCCCCTTGGGACTCCTGCAACCTGCTATGTGTGCCCAGAAGGCCCAACACATTGCTATCTGCTCCAAAAAACGTCCAGCTAGTCCTGGGTGGCGTCCTATCCATCAAGGTCCACATCCCATCTACAAGGGGATGATCCCCATAGGCTAGGTCTCTGCCAAAACGTCCTGATGAGGGCGTCCTTCTTCTTCTCCATGCAAGGGCTTGTCAAAAACCTGTCATGCCTCTGCCATCCCAGTGACCATCTGATGGGCTCTTCAGCCCCATGGAGGTCCGAGCTAATCATCTCCCCATGTGCACCAATCCTCTGGTACCTGTCCACCGGGCATGGTCCTGCACATCAAAGACTACGCCCTCCAGGGGCTCATCAGTCCTAGACATCATAGCAATGTAAATCATATCTCATCATTAAATTTATCAAACGTATGCATGAAATCCCTAACAAATCATCTAAGAGCTCAAAGACATTACACATACCCACTATACAAAGCTAAGGAAACCAAAAGGACAACCTATTGGGCTAATACCCACAGGAAATGGAAAGTTTCCTCAAAGGATCATTCAAGCCATGTGTAATGAGGTGATATGGCTTTAGGGATGTCTAGTCATAGTCAGACCAAGGGTTGGTGTTGTTTGTGGGTGCCTTTGTAGGAGGCGAGATGTACCCATCATGGATGCATTTTTTCCAAGCCCTTATTGCCTTATCTTTCTTTTATTGCTTTTTTACTACAAGCCTTGATGAAGAGGACACTGCCTTGGCTTGGTGGCCAGAGCTGACAGCGTTACCCACTAGTATCTTCGCAGAAATGAGAAGGCTGGCTCGTGATGAGACCCCCTTTCCTTTGGCCATGCAACCAAAGGTCACTGCCCT
>JASDQU010739701.1:122376-149544 GCA_032191745.1 Picea mariana | reverse complement strand
CAGGGCATCCAAATATTCTTAGGTTTTCCACATTAGGTTTCTTACCTGAGAAGGCTTCTTCTAGTGTCATGTCTTTCAATATACGATGAGGAATTCTATTCTGCACATATATTGATGTCATTGCCTCTTCTCCCCATAAGAACATGGATAGACCTTGATCATTTAGTAAGGCTTTTACGGATTCTTCAATAGATCTATTTTTTCTTTCTGCTACACCATTTTGTCGAGGATTATGAGGAACAATTAACTCCCTCCTAATCCCTTCCATTTTGCAGAATGCAACGAATTCCTTCGAGGTGTATTCTCCTCCATTATCTGTTCTTAATACCCTGATCTTCTTATTCGTGAGGTTTGCTATCTCTGCTTTGAATTCTTGGAATTTGTTGAATACTTCGTCTTTTGTCTTCAGTAGATATAGCCAAGTCTTTCTTGAATAATCGTCTCTAAAAATTACATAGGAAAGAGATCCTCCTAGAGATATTACTAGCATCGGACCGCAAACATATGAGTGTATTAGATCTAGGATCTCCTTATATCTGTTGTTGCTTATTGGGAATGGTTTCTTGATATTCTTCCCAAGGGAACATCCTTTGCAAATTCCTTCATGTGTAGATTTCAATTCTGGTATTCCTTCAACCATTCTTCTGAGAAAGGGTAATATTTGATAATTAAAATGAGCATACCTTCTATTCCAAAGTTCATTAGGGTTGGCTTCGTCATGTTTGAGAGATTCTTCATTTCGTTCTAGTAGTCTATACAAATTTCCTTCATGACTTCCAATAACCCTAGCATTCTCTATGTTGGAGTATTTATGCCATGATAATACTTTTCCATCCACGAAATCTATTATGTTTCCTTTTTCTTCTAGGCAAGATATCGATACAAGATTCTTTTCTAAACTAGGTACATATAAAACATTGCTTAAGTGAACATTGTTACCTGATTTCAACTTGACGAAGGCTTGTCCAAATCCTTCGACTGGGTAAGTGCTTTTGTCTCCAATATCTACCTTGTACGATGTCTTCTTCTCATTTAGGTTTGAGTGTCTGGATTGATCTCCCGTCATGTGCCTAGAAGCTCCACTATCGATTATCCACATGTCATATTAAATTGTTCTAGTAAGTGCTAAGTAGTGTAGAAGACTGATCGTTTCACTCATGTCTTCAACTAACTGGTAGTTGGTCATGCCTTGATCCAAAACTTCAACTCTGACATTTCTGTCTTCTGAGATATCCAAAAGGTGCACTGAACTAGGGTGCATATGAATATCTTTTCCTTGAGTGAGATGCTCCATCACAAGGTGCCAGATCTAAGATTAGGGTTTCTGCAACTTCTATTGCTAGTAACCCTAGCGACAGTGTCTTGGAAGTTGCTCCTGCTAGTAACCCTAGTGGAATTTCCTCAACAAGATCAATATCCTAGCGGTTATGATTCCTTCTAGCATTTAGACTGAATGAAGGAGGTGTGGGACCATAACCTATTAGAATATGAATGATTGTGCTCATTTTACCATTGACAATACCCTTGTCACCCAACCATAGGACGAAGACACCCTCCGAGCACCTTGACCTTGACAGAGAAAAGAATCCTGGTAGAAAAAAATATCCAAGCAAGGCTAATGCACCAAGCAAGAAGTACCAAGCTGATCAGATAGTCTCACCCAAAAATGGTGCAGCTCCTTCCCCAGGACTTGCACACAAGACTGCTAGACTGCACAATGCATAAACTAGCTTTCTGTGTTTCTGAGAAGTGTGTCAAATGAGAGACTGGTGCCCTGTATTTATAGTAAACCTGGCTAACTACATGGGCTGACTTCTCTCTCTGGGTACTAATTAATTCATATTAATTTTCTTTCTTCAGCCGACATCTTTTCTAGGGTTACTTTCATTTCTTTTCTTCCTTCCAGAACATTCTAATCTTGTCAAAGGTCACAATAGAGGTTCATACCTCTCGAAGCTACCATAATATCAACAAGAACTCATGTCAATCATATGTGTAGGATCACTAACATAATGTCTCAAAACAGATACATGAAGAACATCATGCATACGACTCAAATAATTAGGAAAGGCTAGTCGGTAGGCCACATGTCCTTTATTTTCCACAAATTTGAAAGGTCCCACAAACCTAGGAGAGAGTTTATCACCCTTTCCAAACTTGATCAAAATCTTATGCGATTTCACCCGCAAGTGAACTTAGTCGCCAAATTCATAATTGCGGTCAACGTGATGCACATCAACATAACTCTTCTGGAAATATTTCACTTATTTAATACTTTGTCTTATCGTTGCATTTGTTCTTCCATTTCTTGGATCACTTCTAGTCCTACCGGGGCCCTATCCTTAATTCAATCCCAGCTCAATGGTGCCCGATACGGTCACCCACAAAGAAACTCAAACGGTGCCATATTAAAGGTACTTTGATAGTTGTTGTTGTATGCAAACTCTAATAGCGGTAAGAAATCTTCCCAACATTTATGTTGGTTCATTACATACATACACAACATATCCTCCAAGATTTTGTTCATTCTTTTTGTCTGCCTATCTGTCTCAGGGTGATATGTTATACTAAAGTTCAGTTATGTTCCTAAGGCCTCTTGGAAACTGGTCCAAAATCGTCCTGTAAACACCTATCCTTTATTGGATATGATCCTTCTTGGTACACCATGTAATCTCACAATATCACTAACAAAGACTCTAGCTATGTATGGCACCTGATACATTGTACATATAGGAATAAAGTGTGCACTCTTTGTCAGAGTGTGATTGTAATAATCCAAAAATAAAGTCCATCGAAATAACCTCCCATTTTGATTCCAGAATAATGAATGACTGTAATAATCATGTTGGATGTATATGTTCATCTTTCACTTGCTGACATTCTAGACATCTCACCACGTAACTAACAATGTATGCTTTCGTTCCCTTCCATAACAATAAGGGCTTAAGGTCTTCCTTCATCTTTGTGACTCCCGAATGAGCCATGTACACTACTTTATGAGCTTTTCTTAAGATCAAATTTCTCAATTCATCGTTAGGTAGTACGTAAATCCTTCTGTTAAATATCAACAATCCATCATTGTCTAAATAATATCCTTCAAATTCCGGTACCATCATGGTATCTTGCCCAATATTTTCCTTAACCTCTTTATACCAGTCATCGTCAGTCTATATAGTTAGAATATTTTCTTGAAGAATCATCTGAAGAGGTATTACCAATAATATCCTTGGTTTTCAACTAAACACATCTGCCACTCTATTCACCATACCCTTTATGTAAGTAATATTGAAGTTGTATTCACCGAGTAATTCTGACCAACGCCTCTGTCATGTATTCAAGTCACTCTGCATAAACATGTCCTGCAATCCACAATGATATCTCTTTAATTTAAATTTTCATCCAATTATCTAGTGTCTCCAAAATCTCAAGTCATATACAATTGCCCATAACTCCAAGTCATGTGTTGCGTAGTTCTCCTCATTCTTTCTCAATTTCTCTGAAATGTAAGCGATCACTTGATTGTCTTGCATCAACACCCCGCCTAAACCTTCCCAGTATGCATCCCTGCATACCAATAATTCCTTGTCCATGTTAGGGACCTTTAGTATCGACACTGTCCTCAACAAATCCTTGTGCTTTTGAAATGTTTCCATGCATTTTTCAGTGCATACAAACTTCTTGATTTTCTTCTGCAATTCTGTGATCGGATTTGCTATCTTTGAAAAACCTTCGATGAATCATCGGTAATATCCTTTTAAACCCATAAATCTACGTACTTCTTGTACATTTATCGGTGTGGGCCATTCCATAATAGCCTCTACTTTCATTGGATCGAAAACGATACCTTCACCATATATGATATGCTCTAAGTAATGAATCCTCGATTGGTAAAAATAACATTTTGATAGTTTCCCGTATAATTTATTTTCTCATAGACACTGTAGTATCAATCTTAAATGTTTGTCGTGCTGTTCTTTCTTCCTAGAATAAATCATTATTTCAACAGTGAATACTTGACCAAACTTGTCCAAGTAGTCGCAGAACACCCCATTCATCAAGCTCATGAATACCCCCAGGGCGTTCGTCAGTCCGAACATTAAAATTGTAAACTCATAGTGTTTGAACCTTTTATTAAATGTGGTCTTAGGGATATCTTCCTCTTTAATCCGCAACTGGTGATATCCTAATCTCAAGTCAATATTCAAAAACATCGTCGCTCCATTCATGTAATCAAACAAATTGTTTATTCTTGGAAACATATACTGGTTCTTTATCTTTTCTTTGTTCAATTGATGATAGTCAATACAAAGTATCCATGATCCATCCTTCGTTTTTAAGAAAATCACTGACACACCCCAAGGTGACACACTTGGATGTATAAGTCCCATGTCCAACAATTCCTTCCATTTCATTTTCAACTCCTGTAACTCAGGTGTTGACATTCGATATGGAATTATTGCTATCAGTTCAATTCCATGTTTCAATTCGATTGTAAACTACAACTCTCTCTAGGTTGGTAAACTTGGTAACTCTTCTTGAAACACGTCTGCAAACTCTCATACTACTGGAAGGTTTTCTAATCCTTCTTCCTCACCCTTTTTCGTTTAGTGCTAAGATTACATATTACTTACATCCTTTTTGCATGCTCTTATGTAGTTGTAGGGAAGATATAAACCTCAAGGACACTTCCTGGTTTCTTCCTACAATCACTCTACTTCGTCCCTAATCATCTGCCAAACTCAACCATTTCATCTTACACTTGATTATTGCATCATGTGATTCCAACCAGTCCATACCGATCACTATGTATTAGGATCTTAATATCGTGACATATAGGTTGGCCTTCGTTACAAAATCTCCCAAATTAATGCTACCATCTGTAATCTTTCCTCCAACCTTCTATTTGGCACCCGAATCCATTTCTACGTATCTAAAATCATCCTGCTCGACTTCCTTTACCTTAATTGACTTTAGCACTGCACTAGAAATAAATCTCTCTGTAGAACCTAGATCTATCAAAATACTAAATTTTTGATCAATGATCATACCTCACGTCTCCAACATGGTGGACTAGTGCTTGGCCTGGTGGTTGTTCACCGCGACATGAATCCTGTGGGCCTTGCCCAAATATCCAAGTGTAGTGTGTCCTGTTGATCCATCCCCTCTGGGATTCTTAATCAAATAGTCTCACTGGTAATGTGGCTCTCCACATTTTCAAAATTTGGTCTTCAGTCCAATACTCCTGGTCCCCAAAGTAGAAGCTGCTAGCCTACTAGTTTGAGATCCTAGTCAGTTATGTTGAACAAGCCTAAATTACAACTACTGCAGGTTCATTGGTGATGATGCAGTGGTCCTCTATATGGAGTCCTCTAATGAGGAGTCTATCATCGTGGTGTCATGAACATAGGTCCTCTAGGATTATCTCGATGCCCTGATGCCTATCTGGTTGGAGTTAGATGCCATACAAAAACTTGTTGACCTTCAACTTCTCCATATTCAAACGTGGTAATATGGCCTCATATTTTGGTATCGTACGACCACTCTTTCGTAAGACGTTGAAATCATTAAGCTTACGCTCAATGAATTCCTCTAACAAATACCTCTCCTGGAACCTTTCCTTGAACAATTCCCATGACACATCTTCGAAGGCCATGTTTAGTTGAGGTAGGAATATCTTCCACCATAGAAAAGAATTCCCATTTAGATGAAATACGTTCATTCATACTTTCATGTTGGAGATGTAATCACAAAGTGGGAAGCACATCGCCATATTCTCCAACCATGCCTCGATGACTAAGTTATCTTTGGCACCCATGAACTCGAGAAACTTCACCTTCTCAAGTTCTTTGTGAATCCTACCACTACCAACTGAAGCACATTGTGAACCCTGCTTGGGTAGAAATGCTCTACCCTCATCTCTATCTAGTTGGTTAATCAAGGCCTATGACATCCTTTGAAAGGATCTCATCATAACAACCACATCTCCCACAAAAACATGTTCTCATTCAGTGCCTTGTTCTTCTCCTTGGGGGTTAGACCCCTCTGACATGGATGTTATCAAAGACATGATACCTCTTCCTCTAGCACAATGTCGTCTACCTCCACGACGTCCTCTAAGCATGATTACCTACATGGAAAATTTTCAAAATTTAATTAGCGATAAGTTTTGAATCAAATGTTTAATACCCATAGAAGTCCAAAGTTGTAGGGTTGAACCCAGATCTGATACCATATATAGCAACCCCTCATTTACGAAAACAATTAGTGGTATACAAAAGAGGTAAATATTTTTTTTGAAAAAATGTTAGTACAAGTGAAAATGCATCATAGCATATATTAATAATTACACAATCAATTTCATCACAATCAACTGAAAGAAACATCACTATTATTTAATCAACCCTATCTGAAGTACTAACATAAAGAAAATACCCACCTAACCTATCTTGTAAGGTTAGGACCTCCAAGACACATAAGCAACTCTCAAGTCCACGAATCATTCGATTGATTTTGACCACTTAAGATCTCAGGAATGGCGACTGTTCTGAGGAACAAGAAGGTATCTAATCCCCTTAATTTAATCACAAGATGAAATTCAAGACTAGATATATTAACTATACTTATCCATCAATTCCTCAAGGTGTGATAGAATAATCTACCATACTTAATTTATCTTTCATGCAATATTAAGTGCAATTGAGCAAGAGGACAATACATAAGAATAATAAGAACCACAAGAGCATAAGTACAATATTAGTGTCAGTTAGAGATCTAATTATAATTATCATTAGTAACTTGTCAAGTCAATTTTATTCAAGGTCAAACATCACTTATCAAGTGATATAACTTCTATAACAAGTACAACCCTTAAGAAACTCAACTATATATCTTAATAATATAATATATCTTAGTTAACAATATATATGGATTCAATGCTGTCTTAACAATCCTTTGGTAAGAATTAAAAGAAAACCGAATCTCCTTTTAAACGATAGAAAAACACATATATTAACTTACAATCCAATTTAAATTAAAGGAAGACCAAAACTATTTTTTTTAAGCCATATATAAGAACTCAAATACTATCTTATAATTCCAATTTAAATTTAAAGGAAGACCAAATCTTATCTTAGAACAATATATGAGGACTCAAAGGATAACTTAAAAATCCAATTTAAATCTTAAAAGAAAGACCAAATCTTGTTTTTAAACAATATATGAGAACTCAAAGGTTAAATTATAAATCCAAATTAAAGTTTAAAAGAAAGACCACATCTTTTTTTAAAACAATATATGAGAATCCAAAGGGTAACTTATATATCCAAATTAAATTTTAAAAGACCAAATCTTGTTTTTAAACAATATATGTATAGAAGATTCGGAGGGGAATTTTCATATTATTTATAAGAGTTCATAAGAAGATCAAATCTTCTTTTAAGTAGTAAGTACAGTTCGATGCTCCCTACATTTCATAACCATTTTATAACTATTAAAATTAATCATATAATATATATCTAGGAGTTAACGCTGCTTTACCCATGCTTCAAAAACTCACGAAGCTCAATAGATTTAAGCAGTGCCTTCCTGATTCAAAGCTACTTACATATCTACTAAAGAAAAGTAAAGAAGATCAAAATTCATTCCACATTAATGATTAAGGTAGATTAACAAATTGGTCATATTAAGCACAGCTATGGGATTTCAGAACCGAGAATAGCTTGACAACAATCCCATAGAGTCACAACGAAAAACAAAGTAAGTTATAGAACCTCACAAAATCCTTTCCAGAAATTCTACCATTAGACATTGAAAAATCCGAAGACACTGCAATTCGTTTTGGTAGTTAGTTATCATGATTATACAATTAAAAATTCTAACATGCAAACAAAGGGAAGCGCCCAAGAATTTAAACAATATCACTTCATAAATCTTCAGCGAAATTATGAATTAATAATCAAAATTATAATTGTTCAATGAAATCTCAAACATTCAATCTACAAAATCAAATCTTTCGACACTACTACCTCAAAATTAAAATTTCGGAACCAATGAAGGTTGAGAGTAGACGATATCCGTCAACCACTTGTGCTCCTCCTTACTCCATATTGCAAATCACAAATACTTCACCAGTACCTCCCAACCAACGAAAGGAGTACTCTTCTTCCCCTTTAGCCCCCCCGAGCCGCAAAGGGGCCAAGCACACACAAACCAGAAATACTCTAACTCTAATCTTTCCTTCCAAGGTAGAACCACCACTCTATATCAATCTTGGTATCCCAACTCTCACAAGTAAAACGAGTCAAAATGATTTTGGCAGCATAACTTTACCCATAACCAGTGTGCTCCTTTTCCCATCTATACCATTTTCTTTATAGGAATTTCCTCACTGACACATAGCCACATGTACAATCAATTAAATTTTTAATTAAATAAATTAGGTTTAGTCACCCTCACACTTGTCACCCTCTCCCCAAGTTGCACAAGTAATTACCTATCTTATTTTAATTAAAAGTCAATTTCCCTCACATTTCTGAAATGTGTTCCTTAAATCACTCTTAGTTGTCTCTTTATTCCCGAAATTCTCATTTTATGTCCATCTCCTTACTAAATCTTAATTAGAGTTAAAATAAGAGTATTCTTTTAGTTAGACTAGTGGTAACTAGTCTCTATATACCATTCTATGTGTACACCTATTCTCTCATACTTTATTTATTTCTTATTTTAGAATTCCATTTTAGTATTTTCGTGCACAATGTGCATTATATAAAATATTTAGATTTATCTCACTTTTTCTTTAGATTGATTTATCTCTAATATTTTATTTTATTTAACATTTTATTTTAGTCCCCTAACTAAACTTAGACTTACGCTTTGTCTTAGATTAGGATTATACTTTTATGGGGATTTATAATTAATAAAATTACTCATTAATTAATTATTTTAAATCCAACAATGTCAAATCAATTCATTGTTTGCTAGGGCACCTAGATTTATTGATTCAATTTTTTAAATTACGCGACGTGACCTTCAAGATGCACTCCTGTGCTCCAAGGGTTCCACTCACGTTTTGACTGGTTTTGGTAGTTTTTCCAACCCTTGGAGTCAACACTCCACTCGGTTGACCTTGTGAGAGACTAAGGGCTTCTAAGGAATAATGACTCTGCCTTATTTCACGCCCCTTAGAAATATTCCTAAGCGATTGTCTCAATATGATTTCACGACATCGTGGATATCTCGAACTAGGTAATATATAACCTACAATTCGAGCCACGACGAGAGTGTTAGTAGGATATGTCAGGGACTCTGCCACACCTCTCCCTCAATGTTTGGTTTTCTATGCGTATCCCCTTTACTCGTTATGTGATTCATATTAGAAATCACTAGTCATCCTGCATCCATTAATGAAACACTGTCAATGATCCATATACAAAATCATACTATAATCAATCATATGTCACATATGCATAAAATGAAATACTGAAACCAATTCAATCCATTTCCTAACTCAATCCGTAGTCCAAGGAGGTCCATTGATTCCCTCAAAATCTATAATATTTCATGTGTCCTACACACTTAGGTAAACTCATCAATAACATCTGTCAATACATATATCAAGTAACAATTAATCACAACCCATCAACATCATCATGTAAAATCCATAGTCGAACCAATAACTCTGTACTATAACCAGATCACTTGCAGGCAAGTTTCCTCAAAGAATAGATCAATAACATGTGCTCAGTAGAGAGGGATGTTACATACACCCCCTCTTATTTTAAACTTTGTCCCGAAGTTGTACAGTATATAAAACATAGTAAATAAAAGTATGTGACAAGATCTATATGTATTATCTATCAAACAAGTAAGAAAATTACTGACACACATCATATGCATCCTCTCAGGTAGTCGAGTGTGGACTATAATTGTCCCATTGAACCTTGACCTGATTGACTATTCGACATTGTAGCTGTCGAATGTGATGGTTCAGAATGTGGATTGGCTCTACTGTGAGAGCACCCTCATTCAACACCTGCAAAAAACTCATGTCAATCATATGTGTAGGATCACTAACATAATGTCTCAAAACAGATACATGAAAAACATCGTGCATACGCCTCAAAGAATCAGGAAAGGCTAGTCGATAAGCCACATGTCCTTTCTTTTCCACAACTTCAAAAGGTCCCACAAACCTAGGAGAGAGTTTAACACCCTTTCCAAACTTGATCGAACTCTTGTGCAGTTTCATCCACAAGAAAACTTGGTCACCAAATTCATAACTGAGGTCAATGGGATACACATCAACATAACTCTTCTGCCGATCTTGTGCTTCTTTAATCCTTTGTCTTATCGATTTCATCTATTCTTCCATTTCTTGTATCACTTATGGTCCTACCAGGACCCTATCCTCAAGTCAATCCCAACTCAATGGCGTTCAACACAATCTCCCATAAAGAAACTCAAACGATGCCATCTTAATGGTACTTTGATAGTTTTTGTTGTATGAAAATTCTACTAGTGGTAACAAATATTCCCAACATTTCTATTGGTCCATTACATACATATGCAACGTATCCTCCAAGTTTTGGTTCATTCTTTCTATCTTCCCAACTGTCTTAGGGTGATATGTTCTACTAAAGTTCAATTGTGTTCCCAAGGTCCCTTGGAAACTGCTCCAAAATCATCCTGTAAACATCGATCCTTGATCGGATATGATCATTCTTGGTACACCATGTAATATCAAAATCTCACTGAAAAAGAATCTAGCTATGTCTAGTGCATGATATGTTGTACCTACAACAATAAAGTGTGCACTCTTCATCAGAGTGTCAACTACCACGAAAATCGAGTCATGTCTCTTTGCCATGAATGGAAATCCAAAAATAAATTCCATCAAAATGACCTCTCATTTTGATTCTAGAATAATGCGTGGCCGTAATAATCCTGCCAGATGTCTATGTTTATCTTTCACTTGCGGAAATTCTAGACATCTCGCATCATAACTAACAATGTTTTCTTTCATTCCCTTCTAGAAGAATAAGAGATTAAGGTCTTCCTTCATCTTCGTGACTCCCATATGAGACATGTAAACTACTCTATGAGCTTCTCTTAATGATCTAGATGTATGTTGGTGGCCTCCCACCTATTCCAACTGACTCATTTTGGTAGTTTTCCAGTTTGATAGTTTTTTCCCTAGTTTTTGGGTCCCTAACTTGAAGGGGATTTTAGAGGCCCTAAACAATGTTTTTAGGGCTTGAAAGTGTATTCCTCAGATATACCTTTCCAACGGGCTATTCTGTGCCTAAAACGAAGATTATATGCAAAAGTTACGATCTCGAGAAGTTGATGTACTAACTTACCCATACGGGGCCCACGTGACTTTTGGCGCTTCATCTCCTAGGGTTAGGTCTTTGGATGTCTAGGGTTTTTGAAATTCATGTTTATTATATAAAAGGCCTTCAGAGCCTCATTGTAATCATCTTCTTGCGAATGAGCGCAACCGTCACATCTCTTCTTAGAGATAAGACGCCACCATTATAACAAGCTTGTTTCCGCTGCATTTTACAGTTTCATCTTATTTCCTTATTGAATAGAAACCAATTTTACTATATATCTGTTATTTTGTATTCATTCTGCAAATATATTCTAGATTAGTGGTATCAGAGCTATCTTCTCCTTGTCGTTTTTAATGCATGTCCCCAATGAGGTCAGGGGACAAAGAATTGGGTCTCAAGCTTGTTTCTCTTGAGGAAAAAATCTCTCTCATGCCCAAATGACCTCTCATGGAAAAAGAAAAGAAATACAATGGGACAAGAGATCCCTTCAAAATGTTGCTCGAGGAATCCCTTGCGCAACGAAGGAATGAGATGATGGATAGTTTTGCACAAATCCTTCGACGACTACCAACATATGACACATCTTCCTCAAATGGAGGCACCGCCCCTTTCAAGGTACAAATCAACTTCGATATTCCTATATTTGAAGTTCATATAGACACAGATGCGACAGACAAATGGTTGAATCTACTAGAATGGTATTTCTCTTTCCATAACTTCTCGAATATAGAAAATATTAGTTTTGTGCTCCTCAAAGCCGTCCCCCATGTCAAATATTGGTGAGAAACTTTCTATGAGAAAAAGGAAACAGAGGAACCCTCATTATTTGCATTTGTAGTCCACTGGGAGTCCTTCAAGGATGATATTAAGGAACAATACTACCCTCTTGGAAGTTATGACGATCTGTACAGAAAATGGACCATGCTGCGTCAAGAAAGAGACCAAGCGGTGCCCGAGTTCACAAATATCTTCCATACCTTGCGCGCCAAGATGGGTATCAAAGATTCTAAGTGACATCTGGTGCTCAAGTATCATGAGAGTTTACATGGCTACCACCAAGCTCCAGCCCAGTGAACCAAATGAGACAGAGGAAGGTGATCTCCTTTTTCATTCATAGATGTGGTTGAAGGGTACCCCATTGCACTTCATCATTGATAGCGGTATCCAGAAGAACCTCATCTCAACAAAGGTTTTCAAGAGACTATCCTTGCGGACAACGTCACACCCGCAACCCTACACCATTTGATGGATCAACAAAGGAAGCAACATACACATCAACCAACAATGTCGCTTGTCATATGGCATCAATCCCTTCAAAGACGAGGTATTGTGTGACGTTTTCCCTCTCGAAGTTTGTGACGTTCTTTTGGGCCAACCATATTTACAAAAATGTCATGTTTTATATGAGTTTAGGCCTCATAGTGTTATTATTACTTTGAACAATAAATTATACAGGATACCTGAGGCAGTCCTACCTAGTGTTATTTCCTTGATCTCTGCCAAGCAAAGTAGTATGGTCATCTCTCATACATGGAAGTTTATCTTCTTCATTATTTGCTCTCAGAATGAGTGAAATATTGCAGCCACATCCAAGGTCTCAGTAACCAACATCTCCACATAGTAGAAGCAAGTGGATAAGGTCATGGAAGAATACTGAGATATCTTGTCCTCGCCTACCGAGGTACCTCTGCACTGTTAGGTCAAGAACCCCATCGATCTAACCCCCAGCGCATCGCTGCCCAATGGGCCAGTCTACCGTCGCTCTTTGTTAGAGAATGAGGAGATCAAACCATAGATCCAAGAACTACTTGACAAGGGGCACATCTGTCCCAGTGCATCACCTTGTGGGAGCCCAATCGTGCTGGTATAGAAGAAAGATGGAACTTGGAATATTTGCATTAATTAGCGGGCCCTAAATAAAATCAAAGTTAGAAACTGTACCTGATTCCTCGAATTAACGACCTCCTTGATTAGCTCATGAGGCCCAAATAATTCAATAAGATTGATCTCAAGTCTGGATACCACCAGGTCCTAATAGAATAGAAATATGTATCGAAGACCACCTTCAAGTCAAAGGAAGGTATTTTGGAATGGTTGGTCATGCCCTTTGGTTTGAAAAATGCTCCAACAACTTTCATGAGGATGATGGATGATATCTTGCGACCATTCACCAATACTTTTGTAGTGGTGTATATGGATGACATCATCATTTAAAAAAAGAGTTTGACGATTTGAATTTGAGCATGTGCTCATCCCTAGTACTTTCACTACCGGACCTGCAACAACACTTTGAGACCAAGACAGATGGTTCAAACTATGCAATGGGCACCGTTCTCACTCAACACAACCACTACATGGACTATAATAGTGAGACATTATCATATGTTGTCCGTAAGTACCCTACCTACGATAAATAAATGTACTCCATTGTGCAAGCCTGCTTCCAGTGGAGACATTACATTCTTGGGAGGGAGATAGTCATCCACACTGATCATAATCAACTGCAGTTAATCTAGAGAAAAGGAAAATTGAAGAATGACCGCTATCATAATTGGTCCATGTACTTGCAACAATTCCACCTCAACATCAAGTATAAAACGAGAAGCACCAACTGCGTCGTTGATTGCCTAAAAAAAACACCAGCGCAACACTCACCATGGTGCTAGAATATTGCGTCCATGAGACCTTTGGATGGCCCCAACTCTATGAGATAGACCCGGACTTTGCCACCACCTACCAAATGTTGTAATTTCCATCTTCAGGATGCATTGTTATGTCCTTTGGGCCATATCTACGTTCCATCAAGAAATCAAGAGAAGATGATCACGGAAGCCCACTACAGTCAGGTGTCAGGACACTTTGGCATCTAAAATAAAGTGGCAATGTTGCAGAAACATTTCTACTAGCCGAAACTTCGACCGAAGGTCAACAAGTATATCATGTCCCATGCTACCTACACGATTGCCAAACTGACCACTAATAAATAAGGGCTGTACACACCCTCTACCTACTCCTGGCATGCCATGGGAATCCATCTCAATGGACTACATGTCAGTCCTCCCATCCACCAAGCGGGGCAATGACTATGTTTTTGTGGTTGTGGATCACTTTTCTAAGATGGTGATTATGGTTGCCTGGAAGAAGAGCATCACAACAGAGGCCACTGCCAAGCTCTTCTTTCAACGAGTCTGGGTACATTTTGGAATCCCACAAACCATTATCTTAGATCGAGACAGTCGATTTCTTAACAAATTTTGTTCAAGCCTCTGGTCCCTACTGGACACCAAGTTCCCAAAATCCACGACCTTCCACTCCCACATAGATGGAAAAACTGAGGTTGTAAATCGAATGATCATGCATATCCTGCACATGTATAATTCCAAGCACCCTCAAAGATGGGATGGGAGTCTCCCCTATTTTATCATAGCTACAACCGAGCCCTACATAGCTCAACCAACCACATCCTCTTTCAGGTGGGGTTGGGATTCCAACCATTGGGTACCATAGATGTTGCACTACCCCTTGAGGTCACCTTAACCAACTCATCTTCTGCTCCAACTGAGGTTGACAAATCCACCCAGTTCATTGAGAAAATCCAGCACATCTGCCAACAGGTTCAGGATATCCTACAAAAGTCCAATGACAAGTACAGGAAATGCCATGATCGACACCAGGCGCCACATAATTTTCAAGTGGGCGACAAAGTTTGGTTGCACTTGTAGAAAGAGTTCCTTACAATACCCCATCAAAATCTTCACCACTCTTTTATGGGTCGTACACCATCACAAAGGTTGTGCATGATAATGCTTTCAAGCTCAACATTCCTCTTTCCTTGGCTTGCACCTAGTGTTCAACGTGGATATCCTTCTACCATATTTCCCACCATTATTGGACACCTCAGAGATAGAAGAACAAATAACACCAACATAGCTCAACCCCGACTACATACAACAATAATCCAATGATCATATTGTGGACAAACAAATCAAGGGCACTCGCCTGCAAAGCATCCATCTTTATCGAGTTGTCAAAGCAGGGAAGCTCCTGCACCAAGGCAAGTGCCTCACCTAGGGCCTAATTTAGCAAAAATTTACTCATGTGATGGGGGAAATAAACATAATGGATACCATTGCTTCCTAAGGGGTGAGGATTGATCCAGATGGATTTCAGTGGCCTCTGACCTATTCCAATTGGCTCGTTTTGGCAATTTTTCAGTCTGGCAATTTTTTCCCTAGTTTCTAGGTCCCTGACTTGCGGGGCCATTTTGAGGCCCTAAACAATGTTTTTTGTGGCTCTCTACATTTAGTATGATGTTTGATAGATAGAAACAAAATTTGTAGTCCTCTGATAGACCTTTCCAACGAGATACTGTGCGTCTAAAACGAAGTTTGTATGCAAAAGTTATGACCGAAGGAAGTTGATGTGGTAACTTACCCAAACAGGGCCCACATAACTTTTAGCCCTTCATCTCCTAGGGTTGGGGTTTTGGGATATCTAGGGTTTTTAACATTTCTGTTTATTGTAAAAAGGCCTTCAGATCCTCATTGTAATTATCTTCTTGTGAATGAGCACTACCGTCACATCTCTTCTCAGAGATAAGGCACCACCATTCTAGCAAGATTGATTCCGTTGCATTTTACAGCTTCAACGTATTTCCTTATTAAATAGAAATCCATTTTATTGTGTATATCATATTATGTGTAAAGCATCTTTTGGTAATAATTTGTATTCATTTCATTCTGCAAATATATTCTGGATCAACGCTAAACCCTCAAGGAGTTTCCAAGGACCAATATTTTGCAAGTCACGTACATTGTCAAATAGGTTCTTGAAACTTGCAAACAAAAATATTTCGTGTAAAAATATTTTTTTTTTTTTTAGTGTGCATAACCATTGTTTCAAATAACAAATAGGTTCAAAGATTTCATATGTAAGATGTGATTTGAATAACAACTACATGTATATATAAAGTATATATAACTTATATGGATTTTTACTTTTAAAGAATTATACATGTATAGAATAAATGAAATTTTACTTTTAAGGAATTATACATAATTAGATAACATAATCCATAATTTTTTTTTAAGGAACATAATTCTAACCTTTTATAAATTTTATATTTATGTGATTTGATTACTATAATGTTATCAATGACATCTAGGATGGAAATTTATTTAAAAAATAATTAATGACATTTAGGATGGAAATTTATTTAAAAAATAATTAGTAAAATATTAAGTGAAAAATATGATATTAAAATTTTAAGATTAATTATTTATAAATGTAAAATTTTGAAGTATTTAAATTTAATTTGACTATTTTTTCTTAATATTTTATAAACTAAATTTCTGTTGCATATAGTTGATATCTCTTTTATGTTACATAAATTATGGAATTTTTTCCAAGGATATCTATCAATTTGACCATGCACTCACATGAATTACTTCTTATTAGAAAATAATGCAAAATAATTATAAAAGCACCCTTTCATTCTAGTGAGAATAAAAATATAGTCAACACAAAAACAAGTCACATGTGATACCCATATATATCATATAATAAAAAATATGTTATTATTTTAATATATCAATATCCAACGAGATAGAAGTGCTTTGATGAGATGGATGAGAGATTGTGCTTACCCACATCCTCAATATCCAAGGAAAACAAATTCAATAACTTTAAATATCAATTATATATCAACTTGTTAGTACAAATTTGTATTGATCTCCAAGAACAAGAGATTGGATCATAACAACATTTACATTTTAAATACTTTCATATATATATATATATATATATATATATACTAATTTTCCCAAATTTTAAATCTAGTCAAACACAATAAATAACAAAAGGAAAATATGTATATGTATATAATACGTATAGAGAAAATTACCACTAGAATTCATGAGATAATATCTTCATGACTAACAAATATGAATACAAGTTTTTCAATAGTCTCTAAACATTCCAAAAAAAATTCACCCTTATTCATTAGATATGTTCCTAACTAATCCTATACATTTATATAAACCATTCACCATCACTCATAAGACAATATTTTCATAACTAACAATTGACAATTAAACCAGCTAACATTATTTATAACATATTTTTTTCATAACTAAAAATTCAACATGGACAAAAAGAATTCATATACATTTATAAGAAATATAGTCCATTATTCATCAAACAAGTTATTGACATAAAAGGTCAAATATATGTGGGTCAGATATATCCCTTAATTTGAAGTTATTCAAATGATTACACCTTAAGCTAACATGAAGAATGAGATCTGAATCTTTTATAAGATTTCAGTGACATTTTGAACTAGATGTATTCGCAATAAGAATCATGAATCATCTATCATCTTGAGTGGAAAAATTGTAAAAATACCATCTAATACAATTTGATGGTAAAACTGCCATCTAGTACAATTTGATTGTACCAAAAACAAAGAATCTCAAAATCTTGAAAACTGCATGAATTGAAATTATTGACGAGTTACTCCACCGTCATCCTTGTACTGTTTCAGCACCGCCTTTTTTAATTCTACACATTTTTGTATGAAGTAATCAGTACTCAGTGCATTATTCTAGAGAATAAATTACTTCAATCATATTGCAATCACTAATTATATTTTATTTTAATATGCAAGGGTTAGACGCATTACCCTCTGGCTTGTTCCATATTGCTGCTGCATGAGAATTAAGAGGAGATTCATTATTTGGTTCTGCACAACAAAATAGCTCGATGAGTTTGGAAGACAAAACAATATGAATAAAAAATTACAAATTTGATTCAGATAAAGATTCCGCTTACCTCCCAGAAGGTTCTGAATAGAAAGGAGGACAGTACGAACATCATATGCAGAGGACCATTTATCCTGTAATCAGTTTTCATTAAGAATCAAAAGGTAACAGCTTTCCCAGCAGTATTGCAAACCATACTTGGTTGTTATAGGTGCTTGCAAGTAGCTTTGAAAAGACTAGACACCAAGGGAAAATACAAGAAACAAGCAAAACCTACCTGAGAACATGGTGCCAACCCAAGAGAACATGTTATCCGCCTCTGGAAAAGCTGAAATTCCAGGAACACCACTCATCTGAAGATCGAACCAGAATTAGACAATAAAAATTATATTCTGGGAAATAAAATAAAATCACCAAAATATAGCAGGAAAACACGGAAATTGCAAGTCAAATATGGGATTAATATGCACTCTATGTAGGGATTAAATGAATGCTGCATACGCAGGGTATTAGGAAAAATGAAGAATAAAATCAAGGTTTGCCTGTACTCTGGTGTTAATAAAAGTGGTATATGCATAACACCAAAAGTAAATCCCAACATCCTCTACTAATATCTAAACATTGAAAGATAATAGGACATAAATGAACTGAAAAGTTAAAACGTGATATAAGAATACAAAGTAGCATAATCACAAACAGAAAGAAAAAGCAAATTCCAACATCCTCTACTATTATCTAACATTGAAAGCTATTAGGACATAAATGAACTGAAAAGTTAAAACGTGATATAAGAATACAAAGTAGCATACTCACAAACAGAAAGAAAAAGGTAATAAGAGTAGGAAAAGTACCATCAATTCCATCAGCTCGGACTGCAAACTGTACATGGACAAAACATGTAAAGGTAAAACGGTAAAACAACATTATCTTCAACAATTCATTCTTTACAGTAGTAAAACAAAAAGGTTTTAAATTGTATTATCAGTGCAGGAACAAAATCATCCCTATAGTTCCTTGACACTGAAACCAACCCGCCATCCTCCTGTACCAAGACAAACCCTATAGTATATATACTACGCAATACATATTCATTTAAAAGTGACAACTAACATTTTCGAGCTTTCACGAGCTAAATGCCACTGGTGTACAAAAACAGTAAGCCTGTAGTCTCTGACACCGAAATCAAACTCACACTCTCTAAAACCAATCCCATCAACGCTCTGTTAATAAAACCCACTAATAATTCTGAAACCCAGGTAAACCATTTCGACTCGAGTAACTAATACATGTTAGAAAGAAAAAAATCCCAACCTTCGAGACACAGAAAGGCTATCCATGGCCAAATTAGCGAGCAGCAACGAAAATGAACTGCGCAGATATCAAGGGCAAACCAAAATGGTTGGTCTGGATCAAGTACTCGGGAACTCAGAGGATAAATGTGCAGAATATCTGTAAGGACAGTGGACATACCGTAACAAACGTATCTGTAAGGACAGTGGACATAAAGGAATATATAGAAGGAATAGGCTTGGAGGCCGCAATATCTTCGTTAGAATTAAACGGTCACGATTTGTGGCGCATTAATAGGCAGTGAAATCCAAGCAAACCCACATTTTGATATATTACAAAGTAGCTTTAACCATTATTATAGAGTCGGGCTCCATTAATATTAATGTTATTGGATTTTATTATGGGTCTATGTATAAGAGGACATGGTAAAAATTGGAACGTGTAATGTTGCGATGGTGAAGTTAAATTTACTTGGGTAATTTTTTTATTTAAAAGGGGTGGATGAATTTGATTTAAGTTAGAAAGATGAAGCTAGTACGTTATTATTAATTGAAATTAATATGGTTTATTAAACACTTGAACAAATAGTTTTATATAAACCAAATGCATATGTCACATAATGGGCTTTTACAATTTGTTTTTTCTATAAACAAATTACTCTAAAAAATGTGAAAACAAATTACTCTAAAAAAATGTGAGTAAAATAAATTAATGAATATTCATATCAATTTTCTTTAACCCTCATGATAGAGATCACTTCTTTGAGGAAGGCCCTTGCTTCTTTAACTCGACAAGTCTCCCTATAAAATACTCGAATGAAAGTTTTGCTCCAGAAAAAGAAGATTTCACGATAACTCTAGTCTACATTATGATGTATTCATTACCACAACACTCGAAGGTATATGGAACATCCTAGGGGCCTTTCTCAAAGTTTCAAAGGTAACAAAAATGGAAATATACACATGGTATGCAAGGATTTGTGTATACATGAACGTTGCATGTGTTCTCCCAAAGTTTGTAATAGTATCATATCAAGACAACGAGTAGAGCCACACTTTATATTATGAAAATACTCCCTTAATATGTAGGGAATGTCATATCCATGGTCATTTATTACGGGAATTCCCCTTAAATGAGAAATCAGAAGTAAGAAAAATTGAAGAAGGAACATATGGAAAAGGGTTCATGAAGGAACATATGGAAAAGGGTTCATGAAGATCCAAGAGAAGCACAAGTCTAGGAGATGACCAAATAAACCAACAAAAATGAAGGGGAAAATAACAAAAACCATTTCAAATCGCTCGAGGAGGGACCCATTCAGGAACCCATTAAAGAGATGCAAGAATAACCAAAAAAGATAGAAGCAGCATAAGAAGAAGACATGGAAAAAAACTAGAATCCATATCTAAAGATATCAAAAGAGGAGATGACAAAAGATGAATACGAGATGAAATATTCAGAAGATCTAGAGGCACCAAAAGTGGATAACACATAAGAAGAGACAAACTCAAAGATGGATCTAGAGAAGGTGGAGTTAGACATGCAAGTTTTGAAGGAACTACATGGAAAATAAAAAGTTAATGACATGACAATAGGCCAACTAAGGAAAATAGAAAGTGAAATACAAAGAAAGAGAAGTAAAGAGGCTATACTAGGGATTTCGATAGTATCATCAGGAAGTATGGGGATTAAGACAAATCCCCTGAAAATACTCAAAAAAAATCCTAGTAGCATAATCACAAACAGAAAGAAAAAGCAAATCCCAACATCCTCTACTATTATCTAACATTGAAAGCTATTAGGACATAAATGAACTGAAAAGTTAAAACGTGATATAAGAATACAAAGTAGCATAATCACAAACGGAAAGAAAGTAATAAGAGTAGGAAAGGTACCATCAATTCCATCAGCTCGGACTGCAACCTGTACATGGACAAAACATGAAAGTGATCAAAACGGTAAAATAACATTATCTTCAACAATTCAGTCTTTAGTGTAGTAAAACAAAAAGGTTTTTAATTGTATTATCAGTGCAGGAACAAAATCATCCCTATAGTTCCTATACCAAGACAAACCCTATAGTATATAATACGCAATACATATTCACTTAAAAGTTACAACCAACATTTTCGAGCTTTCACGAGCGAAATGCTCAGCAGAACCTTCTGGTGTCTAAAAACAGTAAGCCATTTCGATTCATGTAACCAATACATGTTAGAAAGTAAAAAATCTCAACCTTCGAGATACAGAAAGACTATCCATAGCAGGCGTACTGCTCTTCTGAGAAATAACTTTAAACTCCTGTAAAATTAGCGAGCACCAACGAAAATTAACTGCGCAGAGATCTAGAGGGAAAAAGGGAACTCAGAGGATAAATGTCGAGAATACCGTAACAAAAGTATATGACGATTTCAGACGATACATATAAGGAATAGGTTTCGAGGCCGTAATATATCGTCGTTAGAATTAAACGGTCACGATTTTTGGCGGATTAATAGGCGGGAAAATCCAAGCAAACCCACATTTCGATATATTCCAAAGTAGCTTTAACCATTAATATAGAGTCGGGCTCCATTAATATTAATCTTATTATGGATCTAGGTAGAAGAGGACATGGTAAAAATTGGAACGCTTAATGTTGTAATGGCGAAGTTAAATTTAATTGGTTAATTTTTTAATTTAAAAGGGGGATGAATTTGATTTAAGTTATAAAGATGAAGCTGGCATGTAATTATTAATAGAAATTAATATTGTTTATTAAAAACTTAAAAATTTAGTTTTATATAAGCAAAAGGCATACATGACATAATTTAGTTTTATATAACCAAAATGCATACATGACATAATGGGCTTTTACAATTTGTTTTTTTATAAAAAGATATTTTTAAAATGTGAAAACAAATAATTCTGAAAATTTTCAGTAAAATAAATTAATCAATATTTAATATTTTATGTTTTTTATTAAGAGATATTATGTGTTTTTTTGTCAATTGGATTTTAGGTTAAGTGGTTGTGGGACTAGAGTGTTATCTAACAAAAAAAATTAATGAATATTTAGTATTTTATGCAATTTTTTTTATGATGGTATATTTACTATTTTATGTTTTTTATTAAGTGGTATTATGTTTTTAATTAATATTTTAAATTTATTGAAATTATTTATAACCATGACTATTAGAGATTTTTCAAAAAGGAAACCAAAGCTCTCACATATGTTTTTATCAAAATTGTAATGTTATAAGAAGTTTTATCATTAACAAATTGTTATTTTCTAAGACTCAGGTGGCAGGTTTTAGGGTCCCTTATTGATCTTGGGCGCTTCAACAATGGGAGAAACAATCGTTGACGGAGGGCGTTGATGGATCTACTAGAGAGGGGACACACTGAGTATTAAGCATATTGTTAGATGGAGGGCGCATATTCTGGAGGGCAAAATAATGATGGAGAGGGTGAATTGGTGATGGAGGGAGAATTAATAATGAGAGGGAAAATTGGTAATGGATCTGAGTGAGAGGATGCATCACCCTTCCTTATGAGAGATGCATTTTTAATGTTGGTTGCACTAAGTAAGAGAGAGATGCATAAAAAATTCTCCAACTCGTCCTCCCTTGTTAAATTGGCACCCTAACTTCTCATTCACATGACTAGTAAAAGGGAGGGAAAATTAACTATTATACACATATCAGAAAAGAGATGTGCATGAGTTCCTTTGGTGTGCACTTCCTCAATAATCACAGAAACAACAAAAATGAATTTTACACAAACAGGAAAAATAAAGAGAGGATGAAATTCCACGAAAAATTCATCATTGTATTAGATGGTCTTTTCCCCTCTTAAACATTCAATACGATTTTCTACAATTTGTACATGCCGCTTTTCTTTTGCAATTCTCTGTGCATTCAAATTCGCAAGAGAATTTTCCCGCAGAGTTTTATGACACAACTAACTCTACTATAAAATAGACATTCCCATTATTTATTTAGACTGGAAAATGCTTTATTACAATATGATATTGAATGATAAAAAAACTAACATAGCATTCTTTCCTCCTTTTATCTTGCTTGTTGCTGACGACTTGAACTTTATTGTGCACTTCCTAAGGAAGGTTGAAGTCCTTCCTTATTGGTCGAATTCCTTCCTGTTTAGATACGAAAGCGCCCCTGCTTCTGCCACCAACAAATGGAACTCTCATTGCACTTTCTCGACTGTCATCCACTTGTCGTGTCTCTGGCGTTTTACATTGTTGACCGACCAGGTAGGAAACATGATGTTGCTTGGAACAATCCAGTGTTATTTGCAAGGAAGTTGTGACTAGAGTGTATCTATGATAAATTCTCAACACCACTATGGTCGACTTGTTGTTTGCAAAGTTGGTTTGATGATTCCAATGTATGCAAAATGAGAGGCAACTCTGTGGTAACTTGGGACTGAAATCCAAGAGAGACATCAAAATTTAAGAAGTATGTGGAAGCGTGTGTGGCCTCTTTGTAAGGGTGACACTTCTGTAAATCTGACATCAAGAGGTGGAATTATTTGGTGTAGTGGCAGTCAATAAATTTGGCTGAGGACATGGTCTTAGAGTGGTAAGTCACCGGGTGACCTCCCTGTTTACGCATCCTTCCCACAAAAAACTGAGAGGTGATCCGGGGTAATGGATATCGATCTTTAATTGTTACTTGGGTGCGGGAAAGGGATACGGTAACCATAGGACGTTCTATAGTGTCTTGTGTAAGTGAGCGAGATGATGGCATATTGTGTAATGATGTGTCATGAATCAGATCGATGGATGGAATCCGAGCTTGAGAGGGTGGGATTCTTGAGGGAGACTATGAGATTTTGGCAGATTCTCAGAGCCTCGATTATTGTGGGTGGTGTAATATTAGTGAGGTTCTCGGGCTGAACATGGTGGGTTAAACACAAAGAGACATTGGTGGTATTGATAACATGGTGTCTGGAAATGGTAGTGGTCCGTGGTTGTGGTCAAGTGAAATATGATGAAGTAAGTACATAGGTGTGCCCATCCTAGTTAAGGTGGTACTAAAGAGTCTTAGTGTGATACACCACTTGTCAGTCTTATTGGTAAGGAAGACCAAGAAGGAGGTCAACATAATCTAATGGTGACACGTCGCATATCACTGTGTCACAAAAAGGGCGAATGGAAAAAGTGATGGTGCAACATATAGCAATAGTAATGTGAGGACCATCCTTCTATACCCAACCAAGCTGATATGGATCCAGGTGTGGGGTTGTGGGGAGTTTTAGATATTGGACTAAATCTTGTGATATCAGATTCCTTTGACTCTCGTTGTCCAGAATGAGAGTGGTGAGTTCATATTTCATTTCGCAATTGTGAGTGAAGAGGGGAACGTTATGGAGATCTGGTTTTGGCATAGTCATGAGAATGAGGAATGGGTCCGCTTCGGTGGGGTGGGTGAGAGAGATGACTTATGGTTTCTCTGGAAACTTATTGGGTGTGGTATTTGTAAACAAGGTCTAATGGAGGTGGCTATTTTTAATGGCTCGACAGTCGACAGAGTTATGGGAGTTGGTTTTTTGAAAATTACACCAAACTGCATTTTTGGTACCCGATGAGGAACAATGATAAGGTTGAGAAGGAGAAGGAGGTGGGTTATCAGTCTGGGTTCTATTTGGAGGATAACAAATGTTAGGAGCCTCCTTTCTTTCTATGACCAAGGCCCATAAAAAATCCTTGTCCATAGAACTATTGTCAAAAATATCTACCTCTCGTCGAAGAGGTAATAATAAACTAGAATTGAACTTAATTATTAATACCTCATATGTTTCTCTGATCTAGAGTTGGATGTGTAGCTTTCAGAAGACGTCGATGTATCCTTGTACTGACTGATTAGTAATTTGTTGAAGTTGTAACTACTTTGTGAGCAAGTTGTGAAGGTATCCTGGAGGATAGAAGCATTCTCTCAAAGCCTGGCAGAATGCATCCCATGAATTAATGCATCCATTTGTCGGGGATTGCGGAGTACCAATCTCAAAGATCAATTATGCGTTATCCAAGTGTGTGTCCCACCAAGTTTGGGAAATTCCTTCAAGTTGAAGGCTAGCTATTTGCAATCTGGTGGCCTCCTCCATCTCAGGCGAGGTTTTGAAATAAGTAGAGAGGCTACAGAACCACGAATCCACGGTCTTTCCATTCATTTGGTCGAAAAACTTGGGTAATTGAAAATGGGTGTCTAGATGCATGGTCGTTGGAGGTCTTCGCTATTGAAGTCAAATCAGTTCTTGAAGAGACATCATCAAATTTTCCACTCGGCTTGATGTGTCTGCGTTGGATTTTTCACTAGAGGCTTCTCGTCGAGGTAGCATGGCCGAAAACCCGAAATAGACCCTGAGGAGAGTGTGATAGAATCCATGAGGAGGGTGAAATGAATGCTCAAAGAATAAGCTTGAGATTAAGGAGGAATACCCCAAAATAAAAATAAAAATTGAACCTAGTGGATGAAGTTCTGAGCCCAAGAACACACTCTAATACCAATTGACCTGGAAGTGTGAGGGCACTTCAACAATGGGAGAAACAGTTGTTGATGGAGGGAACTGATGGATCTAAAAGAGAGGGGACACACTCAATAATTAAGCATAGTGTTAGATAGAGGGCGCATGTTGTCGAGGGAGAAACAATGATGGAGAGGGAAAATTTGTTTTGGAGGGTGAATTAATAATGAGACGGTGAGTTGGTAATGGATCTGAGTGAGAGTGAGAAACACCCTTCCTTCTAAGAGACACATTTTTAATGTTGGTTTCTCTGAGTAAGAGAGAGATGCGTACAAAATTATCCAACTTGTCCTCCCTTGTTAAATTGGAGCCATAACTTCTCATTCACATGACTAGTAAAAAGAAGGAAGAATTAGCTATCACAAACATATCAAAAAAGAGATGTGCACAAGTTCCTTTGTTCCACACTCTCTCCATAATCACAAAAACAACAAAAATGAATTTTATACACATAGGAAAAATAAAGAGAGGATGAGATTCCATGAAAACTTCATCATTGTATTAGAGGGTCTTTTCCCTTCTTAAACATTCAATATTATTTTCTACAATTGGTACATGCCACTTTTCTTCTACAATTCTCTATGCATTTGTGTTGCAAGAGAATTTTCCCACGGAGTTTTAGGACACACCTAAATCTACTATAAAATAAACATTTCCATTATTTATTTAGACTGGAGAATTCTTTATTACAATATGAGACTAAACGATAAAAAAATAGCATAGCATTCTTTCTTCTTTTTATCTTGCTTATTGCAGATGACTTGAACTTTGTTGTGCGCTTCCTAAGGAAGGTTGACGTCCTTCCTTATCAGTCCACTTTCATCTCCTCATCCCAAAAACATGTTCTTATCAATGATAATTAGGTTAGCAATAGTTATTATGAGCCTGAGGTAGCTGACACATCGACAGGTTCGACATTTTATCTAGATCTAAATTATGCACCTTAAAATTGATTCCAAAGGCCACTATACACAATACTATGAACTTGGCTTCAAGTCTTATAATTATTTCAAGATTCTCCACTTTCCTTTCCTCCTTATTGTCCATTAACAAGGAAACCAATATTTTTGTGAACCAACAAAAATCCATATCTCTAAATACTTTGGTATCTCGGGACTGATTAAATCCCATGTCTTAAACCCAATCCTGAAACTCTTGTTGTATTATTTTCTTTGAGATCTCCTTCCCTAAAGCCCAGACTCAAAGCCTCATGTACATATTTTTAAAATTTAGGATAAAAAAAATCCCTATAATTATAG
>JASDQU010739701.1:104475-120613 GCA_032191745.1 Picea mariana | reverse complement strand
TGTATACCTGAAGGTAGCGGATTTATTTATTGTATACACCGACATTAACTATACATCGACATTTAAATTTCTGTACAACAATTTATGGATAAAATAACAATGCTTATCCTTGCATAACAAATAATACCCATATTTACATGCCTATTATAGTTTGGACTAGTATGATCTCTGGTATTTGTTTTGGTGAGTCTATTTTAAAACAAATGCATGCAATACATAATTAGCAAACTTAGACAAAATCTATTTATCTTATATTTAGTGTACATAGTTGTGTTCTTATATCTAATAATTTATTTGTGTTCTTTCCTTATTTTCCCCAGTAAAAACAAATATTTACAACTGTAAACATGGGCCACTAGGAAGGGCGTCCACCTTCCTTGGTGGAACAGTAGAAAATAATTAGGAGAACATAATTAGCATTGAGTGAGTAACTACTATTGTAATCTTCTATCACTAATCCTGAGCAAGGCATTGCTAAATAATAATGACTATGTCACTTGAGCAAGGCATTGTGTGTTAGTTTTGGTGAGTCCATATTTTTGTAAAAGCCTTGGCTAGTGTTGTTCATGAGTTTGTACTTAAGGCTTAAAACACAATGTCAAAGCATTAGGAAATAAGGAAAATTTAAAAGTTTGTTTTTTCTACCTCAGTTATGTGAGAAAAATTCCTTAAATTGAATTAATAGTATAACAGCTCAGAGGTCGTTTTTCGTGTTTGAGTTAAACTAAAAAAAATTGGATATGATGAGAGAAAAACATAAAGTTGTTAGACAAAGCAAGGCATCAAATACATAAGAATCTTACTTTGTTACAGAACAAGAAAATAGATGATGTAACCTTAAATGAAGCATAAAATGTAGCAATCTAATTAACTCACAGGTCTTGAATTTGCTAACAGTAAATACAGAGGAAAATCTGTGTGTTTTCAAATAATTGAATGAAATATAACCACAGTAGATGTTGTACTAATTTGTGATCAGGCATTCATCAAGGAAATATATAAAAGATATAGGAATGTGAAAAGATAGAAGGACACATAACTCAAACTAGACAAAATGTGGAATCTCTGGTCTGCACTTGAATTAATTCTCAATGAGGAGAGTTTTCTCAATTACAACTCGCAAGAAGCAGCCTTTGTTCATTCTTTTGAATACGCATTTATACAAAATTTCTCAACCTCAAACGGTTGAAATTCCTCTATCTTTAGAATAATTAAAATTACAAAATATAGAACCTGAAATGCTTCATTTGCAATCTTCTTGATCTTCTCGTTATGTTGGCACTCACATTTTCCTTTTTTGTCTTCTAGCTCCGAAATAGATAATTTACACAGATTGTATTCATTTGTTTCCAGAAGTTCTACCCTTTCCTTACTCAATACATTTGATGAATCTGCCCACAAATTAAGCTACCAATCTGAAATATTCTCTTAAGTTATTAGCCTAAAAAATGTATAATTTCTTTTCTAGCTGAGGTAATCTCTCTTCTATTCGTCTATCTTCTAAAATAAGAAACTGCAGTTGTAGATTAGGCTTCACTAGCCACCTATCTATTTGAGCAATATCAGCCTGTTTTATGTGTGATATTTCAGCTTGGGCTTCTTCCATATTTGTCTTAATGTCGAGCTGATGTTTGGCTATATCAATCTGACCCAGTATCCCAGAGCTATCTTCTTTATCAAGGCCTAATAATTCCTTGTCGAGTAAATCAAAAGCTTCTTCACAGGAATCTTTCACTTCTTTAGCCATTTTCCTACCTTCTTTTATGTTTGACTCCCAAGCTTTTATTATAATATTGCCTCTGGTTTTCTCTGAAATGGACAGTCCGAAATCCATAGCTATTCCTTCCTTTTTTGATGATATAACCACTTATTGGAAGGTAGTCCGGGCAACGATAGTCTCTCTCTTTCTCTCTCTCTCTCTCTCTCTCTCTCTCTCTCTCTCTTAAAACAATATTACTTAATGCTTGATCCATCACCTGAGAATGATTTTAGATGATTTTTACCATAGAGAGCAGGCTTTGTTGTGCTTCTTCCAGTTTCTTTCACACCTCGAGTGCCTGAGCTTGGAACACTATTATATCTACAACCATACTTTTGGTGGAGCTTAATTTTTCTTGTAGTTGTCGTACCAACTCCTTTTGTTGGATGACCCATCCTTGGCTCGCTTGGGAAGTCTTGTGTATCTCCTCAAGATTGGATTTCAGCTGTTGGATTTCTTGTCTCTCATTGGCTCTCATCTAATCGAAGCCATTGTTGACCTCGCTTCTAACGTCCTCTTCTACAGTCTTTATTTGGTTTTTTAGTTGGTTTATGCAGGTATTTTTTCTTCAACTGTTCTTTTAAAGTTCCAACCAAAAACTGCTTGGTTGTTGCATAAGACCCCAATGAACCTGCTACTTCTTCAGCGAATTCCACCTCTTCTAAGGCTTATCCATCAGTTAGTAATATGTATCTATTGATCATTGTACCCTCCCTTTGTTGTGTTTCTTTCTTCACCACAACTTTCCTTTTCTTGTGGAAAAAGAAATCGGTAGGAGGTATCTCTTCTATAGGAATTGGCGTTAGATAATATATATATACTAGGGTTCCCTCTGGTGAACTATAAAGGTGTGATAAACTAAATGGGGTTGTCGATTTTTGTCGATGAATTCTTTCCAGTCATGTTAATAGTTGATTTATCTGGTTTAGACAATGGCCTATCTTCTCCTTTCTTTGTTAATATCCCTGCTTGATCTTCGGCCCGATTGCCTGACACATCTGTCTCTAGGGTATCTTCTTTCTAGTTTGAGACCTCTGTTTTCTCTAAGTTTTCTTGGGTTTGTTGTTTGCCAGAGTTTACGGCTTTTGAACTTTTGGTCTCCATTTGTTGTGTATCTGGAGACGTCGGGACTCCCCCTTGTAACACTTTAGGGAAGCTACTTCTACGGTGCCTCTAAAAGTCATAGAATTCAATCATTCTTTCGAGTGACAAAGCTCGAACTCGGCCTAATACCTGTAGATAATATCTCGCTCCTCGGAAGATCTCGTCTTGAGGAGAATCCTTCTGTTCATACCTTTTCATTCTACAATTGGCCATGTGGTTACCCATGACCTTCTGTGGGTTGTTCTAAGGCCACGAACTCCACTCTGGAGTGGTTAAAATCCAATAAAGAAAATGCACCAATGTGTAAGGGGAAAGATGGCCATACCTTTTTCTATACTCCTTTTAGTTCTTTGCTAATCTCGTCGAGTACAGTTTGTCATGCGACCTCGCGGCGCACTAGTCTATCTGGAAGAACTTGTGGCAGAGCGTATGGAGGAATTGAACTACCAAAAACCCTAATATAGGAGAATTGTTCCTCGACATACCATTATGCCACGTTGCCCAGGTTAGCCACAATTTTATCTGAAATTGTAGGAGGCGGGTGATGAAATATAGCAGTGTGCATCGACAACACTACCAAGTTACATATTTCATAGAAGAAATCTTCTGCCTTGTCTTCCCAGAGATTCGAATGATAGATGTGAATTGTTTCTATGCTACTTGGAGTCCATATCTAGCCCATCAATGAGAAAGGCGTCATGAAACATATGGCATCCATGATATTAGCTGACATGAAGAATGAAGTTGATTTCCCCTTGGGTTTTTTTGTCTGATATCCTGTAATTTCACTAGCCAGACTGTCCGACAATATTTTGGCTGAGTCGAAAGAATATCCTTCTGCTACTGTGTGTATAATGGGTACCCATGGCAGAAAGAAATGTGTTTTATTCTCTTTTCCATAGAGCCTACACATCATCATTGCTATATACATGAACTGTGGTTCTAATGATGAAATTGAGTATGTGCCATGAAAATCATCTCTGAAATTTTTGGGGCATGAATACCAGTCTTTGATCAAGTCAGAAAGTCTTTTTCCAAATTGATCACACTCCTTCTTGATGAAACCCTCTAAGAAACTAGCATTGTAAGTGAACTTTGGTGCTGGAGAGAACTTGTACATCTCTTGTATGTGCTCTCGCCGAAATGATCCAACAACTACCTTCTAAGAATTGAATATAGTTCTAGTTGGTATATTTACATGATCTAGTGCCCATCGAATCATATCATTATAGGGTAAAAGTTGCGGCCTTGTTGCTACCTTGTGCATTTCTGACTAAGAAATAATCTTAGATTTGGTAGACAAGTCTTCATTTTCATTGTCGCTTGAATCATCTGTGCAGTTTACCAGCTCGTATTGTAGAGTGTTGAATACATGTGTCCAGGTTTTAACTGTATCTATGCTTCTAGGCGAGGTGTCAGAGATAACCTATGCATTCTGGCTTGAACTTTCACTCGTCGCTTTAGGCATTTTCCATGGAGCCATGGTATTGATTCGCAAAGTTCTATTATCTGTTACAGAAAACGAGAATGCATAAAACTGATTATTTCACTAAGCTAGCTCTGTGAAAATGAGAATGTAATTCAGAAAATGAAAAATCGTCTTTGCCTTAAGTATATCAATCTGTGCAAATCTTTACTCACAATGCGTTTAATTCCTTTAGTCAAAATATTTGGGCGATAAAACATAATCTTATTTGAAATCATTTTTCTAAATCAGCTATTAATGTCATTAATGGTCGATATTTCGTGATCTGGGAAAAACATAGAGAACATTTGAATTTACTTGCATTCCAATTCAACACAAATTTTACAGGAAATAAGATTTCTTAAGGCGTTAATAAATCAATTTTATCTTGTTAATTAATCGTGTTTAACCTTAATCCACTTCGGGGTTTGGAGTCTCAGGCGATCTTGTTTCAATTCAAGCTATGATCCTCGAATCACGAAATTGTGATTTGATCAATTAATATTAATCAAGTTTAACCTTTTAATTAATTGTGATTAATTAAGGGTTTCACAACTTCAGGCATCAGTATTTCAAGTTGTTGTTCAAGACAAGATTCCTGAAATGTGAAGTTGCAATAAGATTTAATTATCGTTAATCATTATTAACCGTTTAATTAACCTGGTTTAAATTAAGCTAGTTTTGCAACTTCGTTTATCAGGACTTTGACTGTCGCTCGAGGCAGGATCCCCTCATCGTGGAGACGCGATGTGATTAATTTGTATTAATAATTTTTAATTCTTTAATTAACATGTCTTACAAATTATCGCAGTTTCTTTATTTCTCATGTCGGGACATTGAGATTCTCTACATGTTGGACTGTTATGTCTGCGAAACCCCGTAACCCGTCATTTTGAAGACTGTCTTTAGCGATTTGACGTTTTAACTAGTGGGTGGCTCCATAAATTTTAAGAACTTAGGATCATTGTATTAAACAGTAAACCTCATCAACGTTGACATCCAAGTGCGAGTTTGTCTTTATTTAAACAAGAACTAAACTTATTTAAGTCTAAAGTTTAGAAAAAATATATGTTTTAACAGATAGTATAGTTAAGAAAGGCAATTCCTAAATACATTAGTAAGTCAATGTTTGTGAGTCCCTTGTTGTAGAAACAACCCTCACTAGTCTAAGTGTGTAGGGAGCTGCAAAAAATATATTAATGTCTATTGTAACTTCAAATAATGCAGAGTAATGAAGTATCCCTACATAGTATTAAAGGGCTTCTCTCTCTCAGAATAATTGATGATGTTTTTCTGATCAAATTATCTTCTTCGGTTTTCTAAGTAGTTTTCTGTGCATTGTGTGTTTTTGTTGAGTATATATTGGTTCTCCCTCTCTCTCTCGATATCAATTGTGGATCAGTTTGTATCAGATATTTTTCCTTGGGAAATCTTTTTCATGCATTCAAGAAGGAGAAGACAGAGAAACCATCTACAATCCTGAGACACAAGAAAAAAAAAATTCTCATGCTCTTCAGTATCGAAACCAAGTCGCCCTCCTCATCGTTCTTCAATGTATCAGTTATTGAGACATTTTGTGTACCATCCTCATGGCTCCTCGATCGTTCCCCTTAATAGTTCCCATTCACAAGCAATTTTAAGTGTCTTCTACCAAGTGGATCCAAAATCCCTTCAATGAATGAAAATAATATCTTCGCGAAGAGAACCATCTAGTGAGGAGTCCAATTCCACGATGTATACTCGAATTCAATACTTGGTGCTGGATCTACATGAGTTACTTCAACTACAACAACACTGGACTCTAGCAACTATGCAACTTGACACCTTCTTCTAACTACCAAAGTTTGTCAAGAAAATGAATGGTGAGACTGTTGATTCTTGGATTTTCATTCTTTCCACATACTTAAAGACTTCTCTAAATATGGAAGAATATACTAAATTACAAATCGCTATGCTGCAAATCGAAGGAATCACTCAATCTTGGTGGGACAATCAACTGAAAAAGTCTAAATTGGTCATTGAGCTTGGTACACCACCAACCCCAACAGCTGGAAACATTAGTTCTTGGGAATATTTCTATCATTACTTGCGTAAGTATTTCTACCCTCATGGATATCTCCAGAATATTCTCACCAAATGGTTACAACTATGACAACTCTCCACATAGTCATGCCAAGCTACATTGACATATTCTGCAAATTGCCCATACATATTCATATCAGCGATCCCAAAGAGGTATTACTAGTAAAATTTAATTCTGGTTTGTTGTTGCATATCCATCATGAAGTTGATATTTTTGACACATCCTCCTTAGACAAGGCCTTCTTATGGGCCCTAGTCGTGGAACGTAAGGTCTCTCCTCGAATAATCTCTCCAAAAATATGACCCCCATCTTCCAATCCAAGCACTTTTCATCCCCAATCTTAAACTAATTCTTCTTCTTTAATGCCCAAAACTGTGACATGGTGCAATTTTCTCAAGACCAACTCACACAAATCTACCAACTGTTTCTCCCTTACTCGCCACTCTCATTCTGGACAATGGAAGCCAGAATAATCTTATCTCCCAAGACTTATTACAACATTTTCGACTTCCCACCACCCCTCACTTGAATCCCTATCAACTTGGTTGGGTACAAAGGGGACGAACCCATATCACTATCGCTAGGTGTTGTGCCATCACCTTTGTTATTGGACCCTTTCACGACATGATGATTTGTAATGTCTCACCTATATATTGTATCATCCTACTATTGGGTCTCCCATACCAACAAGATCGACACGTTGTGTACCATGCCAAATCCCATCAATACCAACTTAATCATGAAGGGCACACCTATGTTCTTAATTCTGCATCTCACACTTCACCTTCATTGCCACCTGCGAAAGAAGTAAGTAACCATGTCATTTTCCACAAAGACATTTCTCTATGTTTGGTACTCCCTTTTTTGCCCAAAAACCTCACTAATCTGACACCCCCCAACATACTACCTATCCTCCATGAATTTGTTTATGTTTTTAATGCTCCCACGTGGCTCCCACACTCTCGAGCCATTTCACACTCTATCGATCTCATTCCTGGCAAATCATTTCCCAATTCCCCATCATTTCGACTTACTCCCAAAGAGGCTATGGAAATTGAAATACAAATTGGCCAACTTCTCAAATCTGGCCATATTCAACCTTTGTCCTCCCCAAATTTCATTATTCCAAAGAAAGAGACTGTCGAATGGCATCTCATCACTAGTTATCATTCCCTTAACAAAGCCACCATTAAAAAGTGATATCCCTTACCCGAGATTGAGGATTTTCTTGACCACTTACAAGAACCCTCCTTCTTCACCAAGATTGATTTGACCTGTGGTTATCATCAAGTTCACATGAAGACAACATATATCTAGAAAACAACCTTCAAAACCAAGTTTTCTATTTACAGTGGTTGGTCATACCCTTCATATTGACCAATGCACTGGAAACGTTCATGTGGCTAATCAATGAGATCTTCTGGCAGCACCTGGGTAAGTTTGTATTAATTTATCTTGATGATATTTTGATTTTCAGCAGGTTCTAGGATGAACATTTTTAGCATGTCCCCATAGCCCTGGAATTACTGAGGAAACATAAGATTCAGGTGAAGGAAAAGAAGTCTTATTTTGGGAAAAAATATACTCAATATTTAGGATTCATTATGGACCAAACAGGGGTGCATCTTGATCCCTCTCAAGTGCAGGCACTAGCTCAATGGCCAGCACCAGCCAATGCCCATACTCTCAAAAGTTTCATGGGTGGAATTAATTTCTACTCGAAATTTGTCTCCCATTTCTCACAATTGGCTTGTATGTTGCATCAGTTATTTAATCAAGAAAAGATCATGTGGAACACAAAGGCACAACAACACTTTGAGAAGTTAAAGATAGCTTTATACTCTACTCTGGTCCTTCACTTTCCATATTTGGAAAAACCCTTCAAAATTGAGATGGATGCCTCTCAGTTTTCTATTGGGGTTATACTTAAACAGGGATTTCACCCAGTGGCATACCATTTAGAGAACCTTTCTTAAGAAAAAATTCAATTACAGTACCTATGACAAATAATTTAGAGCTTGGTACAGTTGTTGAAGTAATGGCACCATTATAGTTTTGGAAAAGAAACCATTATGCACACAGATCACTACCTACTCGTATTCATAATCTCGTAGAGTAACATACAGGACCAAAGACACCTAAAGTGGGAAGCCTACATACATCAGTTCCATCTTGTCATAAAGTACAAGAAAGAAGTCACTAACAAGATGGTGGACTTGTTAAGTCTCCCACTAGTGAAAATCATGCATATCTTAGCAGTGAGGTGTGTGGCATATGACGCATGGAAAGGAATGTATGAAATCGATCTATCCTTCAAAGAAATTTGTGCAGCACTGCAACAACCAACAACAATCAGTCAAATTACTTTTCTTGATTATAACATCCAAGAGGGATGGATTTATCGCCTGAACGAACTCTACATCCCACAATATGAGGATCATCTGATTCTTATCAAAGAGGGACATGCTTCATCCTGTGGTGAATATTTCAGTACATCCAAAAAAATTCTCAACCTCCGGTAGTAATTTTATTGGATAACTACGTCGAGATAGGTGGAATGCTTCTTTCACACATGTTCACTATGTTCTCAAAGAAAACATTCTAATTGCAAGCACGGTCTCTATCAACCATTAACCATTCCCTCCCGCCCATGGGAATCTATTTCTATGTAATTTTTGAGTGGCCTTCCTACCACGTTGCAAAAGAACAATACCATTTGGGTCATTGTCTATCATTTCTCAAAAATGGAAATCTTCCTCCCCTCCCTTAATTCTACTTCCTCTTCTCAAACTGCTCATTTGTTCTTCTCACATCTTTGGCCACACTTTAGACTACCCAGTAGCATTATTTTTGATAGAGACTCTCGCTTCCTTAACAACTTTTGGCGCACTCTTTGGACTTCAATAGGGTGTCAACTTCATTTTTCCATGACTTTTCACCCCCAGACTGACTGTCAAATGAAGGTGGTAAATTGTACCTTGGTACATGCACTTCGTATCTATTTCATAAAGAATAAGTAGTGTGATTCCTACATCCATATGAGACAACACAGCTACAACAAGGCCACTCACCCTTCCATTGGTTTCTCACCATTCGAGGTCTATCTTAGATTTCAACCCCTTGTGCCCACAAAGATGCCTCTCATTTGTTCTCCATATGGATCAATACACCAACACCGAGAAAAACAGATTGCCCATAGATTTTTTCATAATTTATCGCAGAAACACACTCAAGTTATAGGTGCCTTGCAAGAAACACAAGATCATGCCAAGTAGAATCATAAAAAACATAATACTCCCTTGACATTCCAACTAGGGGACCGAGTGTGGCTACAACTAGATAAACAATCCTTCAAAGGACATCATCACAAACTGCATCCCTTGTGATATGGACCCTACACAATCTTGGAACACATTAGAGAGATTGTATATCATTTGGACCTTCCAGCACATTTAGGCATACATGATGTTCTCAACGTCAATAACCTAAAGTTGTTCGCGCTGTTAGTTCTAGAAGATGTAGTAACAATCAAACATCCAATGGAAAATATTCCTCAAATTTTAAACCTCCTCAAATGGATATGTAGACGAGGACCACACGTCAGTAACAACATGTTTCATACCTAGTCCAAAAACATGAACAAACTCTAGTGTAGGCCAAGGGGAGGACATCCAAGACACTACAGTGAACATTTCCTCAGTTTCTAGTGGAAGTGGGGACGCTTCCAGATCTAAACAAGGAGGAATTGGGCCACCAGGAAGGGAGTCCACCTTCCTTGTCCAACCAATAGAATATAATTACAATTTATTCAGTGACTACTATTGTAATCTCCTCTCGTGAGTCCAGTTGAGCAAGGCATGCTAAATAATAATCACTATGTCAGTTCTGGTCTGTGTCAGTTTTGGTTAGTCCATGTTTTTGTAAAAATCCTTCTCCAATATAATTGAGAAAGGAGATTGCTAAATAAGTTAGTGATTCAGTGTTTGTGAGTCTCTTTCTACTAAAACAACCCTTGCTAGTCTAAGTGTGCAAGGCACTATAGAAAATAAAGAAGCAATGTCTATTGTAACTACAAATAATGTAGAGTAAAGAGGTCGCCCTGCATAGTATTAAAGGCTCTCTCTCTCTCTCTAGGAATAATTGATAATGTTTTTCTCATCAAATTTGCTTCTTTTGTTTGTTAAGTAGTTTTTTTGTGCATTGTGCATTTTTGTTGAGTATTGTTGTAGTGCACCAAGTATACTGGTGCACCCTCTCTCTCTTTCTCAATCTCAATCGTGGATCAAAATAAACTACAACTCTATATCTTTCATGTACTTCTAGTTTTCAATAATTGATAAACACTATAAACTGTAAAATAGAAATATTCTCGTGGTATATTATTTTAACCTTTTCCATTACTTATGCAATGAATATCATAGCATTATTTACTATTCAAAATCATAGAATGTATAAATATTTCTCATTCATTCTCTACTCGTGTTACACCATTGTATATGTTTGCACTAATATTTATGAGAATGCAATAAAACAAGAAATTAAATAGAGAAAAATAAGTTATATCACACCACTCTAAAAAGAATTAAATAAATTAAAAAAGACATTTCGAAAAAGAACTAAATAAATTAAAGAAGACATAGATGGGCCTACTCCAAAACTCAAAACAAATTGAGTAGAGAACTAGTTCCTCTCAACCATAGACCTAAACAACCAACATTACATGTTCCTATCACCCCTCAACCTAAATCATTATTCCATGGGGACTGAAAATTTGTATAACCTTCTCGAGATGATTCATAGTTTGATTCTTTCTCAGAACCATCAAACTCATTTCCTCTTAATAAGTACTGAGCAGCTTCCTCCCTCTTCTATACTTGTTTCTATTTTTTCTTTCAATGAAAAAAATATATATTGCTTAGGTATTTGTTCCAAGTTAGTCTCATCCATAACCCTAGGGAATCTGCTTGGCCTAACATTGTACTAGATTTCTCCCTTCCTTCCTCTCCCATGCCTTTGGGAGTAGGTTTACACTTATCCTCATGGACAATATTTACTTTGATGGTTTTTATCCCTTTTCACTCTCCCGTGGAATAATGATTTACTCTTTATAACTGAATTCTCTAATCAATTTGTTTCTAATAAAATAAAATAAATTAAAATAATATTTACCAAAATATTCATCATCATCAATATTTATGATGATATAAATTAAACATAAACTTTCACAATATATATCTTAAAAAATAAAATATTCAAATGTTTTGAAAAATACACACATTTTTAAATTTTAAATATTTAAATTAAAAAGAAATTAAAACCAAAAAATACCTCACCCTACTTAAATAAAGAATTATTAAAAAAAAAATCCTAAAACAAATTAAAAAAATAAATAAACAAACATTAACAACAAATATTAAAAAAACAACCATTTTAAAACAAATAAAAATGTATCATGTGGAAAATAAGTGAAAGGGTTGAAGCGACTCTTGAGGTGTCGGGGAATTCCGGGAATCACCTCCCCCGTCCTTTTAACATGGGGGATTTTAGGAATCAACTTCTAATCATTTTGAACATTTTTTTAATGTTTTGTTTATTTGTTTTCATTTTTGTAATATTTGTGTTCAATGTTTGATTTTATTTTATTTTTTCTAATTTTTTTTAAGATTTTTTTAATGTTTTGTTTATTTGTTTTAATATTTTTAATATCTGTATTCAATGTTTGATTTTATTTTATTTTATGTGTTTTTCATAGTTGCATTAGAATCACTCTCGGTATTTTCAACATCTAGTTTCTAAACTCTCGAAGTTCTGGGAGCTTGGGAATTTGTTTGGAAAGTCTCCAATTGGCTAGGAATTTTTTTGGAAACTTGGGAGTTTTTCGGTAGCTTCAACATCAAATAAATAGGAGCTTGGAAACCAATGTCCTAAAAGAAGAACTTTAAATTAGAATTATATGAAATTAAAATGTAAATATATTTATTCCTTTATTACAAATACATAATTTCTTACAAATATTTTCATTACATTTATTCAAAATATTACTATAAAATTAACACTAAACTACAGGTAAAACTTAATAATACTCACTTTATGGTTGTGGATATGAAAAAGTTTTAATATATTTATGTTTTCCTTGAAGCCCAAACTAAACATGAAAGTCAAATAAATCAATACCCTATCCACCACAAACATTTGCTCCACTGTGTAGACCATAACATTGACTTTTATTGTATTTTCATATTATAAGAGTAGTACTAGTTTGTTTTTTTCAATGAAAAAAGAATAATGCTTCAAATTTACAAAGATGTTTAAAGTTTATATATATAAAGTTTAATTTTAAAAAGATGTTAAAATTGTATATATGTATTTTCAATTTTGTTTCTCATTTTTTAATGGAATATTTATGGATATTAAAGTTTCATTATTATGTTAAATATATTCATATAATTATTACCATGAATTAAATTAGTAATTTTAATATTGTAGTTGTTGCAATAGGAGAAACATTGTCCTCTATTCAACTTCAATTTTATTGAAATAAGATTTAAAATGTATCAATATCTCTATACATTGTAATCTAAAATGATTTTTATATTTTTTTAATATATATTATTGTCGCCCCCAAATTCAAGTTTCATGTAAATTTGGGGGAAACATCTACTTGTTCCGGACACTAGTATCCACATTCCCAAAGTTCCCACATTTCAGAAACTCGTGCAACATAGGTGTTTTCCTAATGTTTTTTTCTTTAAATTTGATTTTTTTGGGAGGTGTTTTAAAGTTTTTTAAAAAAAAAAATTATTTTTTTAAATAATTAAAATTTGTTTTTTTTTTTTGTTTTCCTAATTTTCTAATTTTTTAGGTCTAATAAAAATGAGAAATTATTGGGGAGAGCTTTTTGGGTTGATTTTGTAGAGTTCATAATCCAAGAAAAATTGTAGTAGCACAAATTTTCAATATATGCTTTGATTTTAATATTTTGGTTACAGTGACACTATTTCGAAAAATTGTAATAGCATAAATTTTCAATATATTGTTTGATTTTAAGATTTTAGTTACATTGACACTAATTTTTTTTTTGGTAGCACCTTTGCTCCAAAAGAGTATTTCTACATCCCAGTATGAGGGAGAGTAATTTCTTCCATGGTCAACATGAAGTTGACACGTGACATTTTCAAAAATATTAATAACAAAAAAAATTTCAATGTCACCATAAATAAAATATTTCAATATCCACCTTAGTATATATATATATATATATATATATATATAGAGAGAGAGAGAGAGAGAGAGAGAGAGAGAGAGATCAACTCTATATAGAGAGAGACCACAAGAAAAAGAGAGAGTAATTGAAAGTGACAAAACTCTAATTTCATTGATAAGTGTTTTCTACTTACCAAAAAGAGAGATATGCATCATTCCTTTAATGCTTTATATGGAGTTGACATGTGGCATTTTAGAAATATTAATAAGAAAACAATAATTTCAATGTGGGCCATAAATAATATATTTCAATCTCCACCTATTTTAATATGGTGTATATATTGTGCCAAAAGACACTTTCTATACTTGACTATGAAGATTTGTAATTCCTTCTGTGCTTAACATAAGGTGGCATTTAAAAAAAAAATAATAATATCCACTTTAAATAAAATTATTTTATATTAATTTTATAGAGAAAGACTAATTGAAAGTAAAAAAAAAATGATTATGTTGATAGGTACTAGCTACTTGAGATGCATAATTCCTTTAATGCTTAATATAACACATCTCATCTAAAAAAATATTAGTAACAATAAAAATATTTCAATATCAACTTTATATAAATTCTTCTAGATGCAAACATTTTCTATGGTAGAAAACTTGAGAAATGTTTTCATCTTGAAGGATTTGATGTCTCTGCTCACGATAGATTTCAGTAAATTTAGAGTTAAGATGGATCTATTCTCGTTTTAAGGTTGATTCACAACATGTTAAGGGAATGGTAGAAAAAAGTTGTATTTATAACTGTGAAAAAAAGTATCATAAATAATATATCACTTTCTATTCATAGATTGATTTATGTGTTTTGAACCAAAAATATGAGTTTGTGGAGTAGAGTTTTAGTTTTGAACTCATAGAGTCATAACTATGTTATGAATATGTAGATGGAAAAAATATTTATGAAAATGTTGGATGTAGATGGTGTGTATGTAGAGAACTATCTTGCCAACAAATAGTGGTGTCATTTTTCGAGTAGGTGATTCTGGTGAACTAGTCCATATAATTCTCTCTGATAGATGTTGTAATTCAACTTTGTTGCGAGAAGACTTTTAGAATGATAAGAAACATGGAGTCATCCATATTTAAGTACAACACCTATCAATCTCAAAAGGTTGATTTACATGGAACCGTTTTGGAACGTCTAGCTTTCTTCATTTGGTGAAAGGCCTTTGTGAAGGGCCATTGGAAAGCCTTGAGATGCAATAGGTCAAAACTAAGCCTTATGCACGTCATCACGAACACTTGTTGCAACAATAACAAATCCCGATTATGGGATTGAACTCTGTCAAGAAAAAGACTTCGTCTTCTTGACCTAAAGCTTGTCTTTCTATGACAGTTCAAACACAATGTGAACATGAGGTTATAAATCAAAATGTTATCAAAATAAATCATAATGAAATAGCCGAGATGGGAATTAAAAATTAAAAATGTGATTAGAAATTCCAAACGAAATGGATAATGAAATAGCCGAGATGGGAATTAAAAATTAAAAATGTGATTAGAAATTCCAAACGAAATGGCAAGCCACTCTTAAAGCCCAATTTTGGTCTAGAACGTTGATAAAATAGCGATCTCCCTGGAGATGATCTAAGAAGTCTTAAATGAGGAGGAAGGAATAACAATTTTTTATATTAATCAGATTGAGGGAACAATAATTATCGACCCGGCACAACTCTTTGAGTTATTTCTTGGGGATGGGGAAAAGAGGCGAGTCACGTTGATAGGCGCTATGCTGACAGCGATCTTCGTCTAGTAGGGATGCTCCTGGAATGATCTCAATGGAATGGTGAATGGACCGAGGTGTTCTTAGATAACATCTGCATACGATTTTATAAGGTGATGCATGCTATGAGGTGTACGCTCTATCCTAATCATGTGGTCTCACATAAAGCCACTTGATTTCTAAGAAGGCATTAAACTCAAAGTGAACTTAACAAGTAACTCTTGTGCATCTGAAATTTGAAGTTGGAGCCTCAGCCCAACTCAAGTCAACTAAGCATAGGTATCTCTTTTATATATATATATATAGAATTGATTTACTTATGTCAAAAATATATATGAAAAATTGAAAATAATATTTATAATACTATTTAGAATTTACATAGTTAACATCCACTAAGTCTAAATCTAGGTAAAGAATTACATGGTTTTCTTTAAAATTTTATTTATATTCTCAAAAAAAAATTAAGAAAAGCATTCCTAAATCACTATAATTTTGATGAATTAAAAAATTATGAGCATTGGTGTTGTAGTGTGGGTGTGCAAAAAACATTCTAAGAGAAAATGCTTTTGATCTTCAATTCTCCTTAAGAATTTTTAGTTTCTTACCAAGATCATAGGAACTTCTCCCCATAAGAGCATATCATTGAGGTAAAGAAAAAAGATAATGAGTTTACCACGTAAAGAAGAAAGATGATGATTGTACCAATGAGTGTCAAGTGGAAACAACCTACTTCTTCGAGAC
>JASDQU010739701.1:66787-100994 GCA_032191745.1 Picea mariana | reverse complement strand
TTAAAATAATATTTACCAAAATATTCATCATCATCAATATTTATGATGATATAAATTAAACATAAACTTTCACAATATATATCTTAAAAAATAAAATATTCAAATGTTTTGAAAAATACACACATTTTTAAATTTTAAATATTTAAATTAAAAAGAAATTAAAACCAAAAAATACTTCACCCTACTTAAATAAAGAATTATTAAAAAAAAAAAATCCTAAAACAAATTAAAAAAAAAAAATAAACAAACATTAACAACAAATATTAAAAAAACAACCATTTTAAGACAAATAAAAATGTATCATGTGGAAAATAAGTGAAAGAGTTCAAGCGACTCTTAAGGTGTTGGGGAATTCCGGGAATCACCTCCCCCGTCCTTTTAACATGGGGGATTGTAGGAATCAACTTCTAATCATTTTGAACATGTTTTTAATGTTTTGTTTATTTGTTTTAATTTTTTTAATATTTGTGTTCAATGTTTGATTTTATTTTATTTTTTCTAATACTTTTTAAGATTTTTTTTAATGTTTTGTTTATTTGTTTTAATATTTTTAATATCTGTATTCAATGTTTGATTTTATTTTATTTTATGTGCCTTTCATAGTTGCACTAGAATCATTTTCGGTATTTTTAACATTTAGTTTTCAAATTCTTGAAGTTTTGGGAGTTTCGAAATTTGTTGGAAAAGTCTCCAATTGGCTAGGAACTCTTTTGGGAATTTGGGAGTTTTTCGGGAGCTTCAACATCAAATAAATGGGAGCTTGAAAACCAATGTCCTAAAAGAAGAACTTTAAATTAGAATTATATTAAATTAAAATGTAAATATATTTATTCATTTATTACAAATACATAATTTCTTACAAATATTTTCATTATATTTATTCAAAATATCACTATAAAATTAAGAGTAAACTACAGGTAAAACTTAATAATACTCACTTTATGGTTGTGGATATGAAAAACTTTTAATATATTTATGTTTTCCTTGAAGCCCAAACTAAACATGAAAGTTGAAAAAATCAATACCCTATCCATGACAAACATTTGCTCCACTGTGTAGACCATAACATTGACTTTTATTGTATTTTCATATTATAAGAGTAGTACTATTTTGTTTTTTTCAATAAAAAAGGAATAATGCTTCAAATTTACAAAGATGTTTAAAGTTTATATATATAAAGTTTAATTTTAAAAAGATGTTAAAACTGTATATATGTATTTTCAATTTTGTTTCTCATTTTTTAATGGAATATTTATACATATTAAAGTTTCATTATTATGTTAAATATATTCATATAATTATTACCATGAATTAAATTAGTAATTTTAATATTGTAGTTGTTGCAATAGGAAAAACATTGTCCTCTATTCAACTTCAATTTTATTGAAATAAGATTTAAAATGTATCAATATCTATATACATTGTAATCTAAAATGTTTTTTATATTTTTTTAATATATATTATTGTCGCTCCCAAATTCAAGTTTCATGTAAACTAGTGCAACATAGGTGTTTTCCTAATGTTTTTTTCTTTAAATTTGATTTTTTTAGGAGGTGTTTTAAAGTTTTTTAAAAAAGAAAATTATTTTTTTTAAATAATCAAAAATTTTTTTTTTTCGTTTTTCTAATTTTCTAATTTTTTAGGTCTGAAAAAAAATGAGAACTTATTGGGGAGAGCTTTTTGGGTTGATTTTGTAGAGGTCATAATCCAGGAAAAATTGTAATAGCACAAATTTTCAATATATGCTTTGATTTTAATATTTTGGTTACAGTGACACTATTCCGAAAAATTGTAATAGCATAACTTTTCAATATATTGTTTGATTTTAAGATTTTAGTTACAATGACACTATTTTTTTTTGGTAGCACCTTTGCTCCGAAAGACTATTTCTACATCCCAGTATGAGGGAGAGTAATTTCTTCCATGGTCAACATGAAGTTGACACTTGACATTTTCAAAAATATTAATAACAAAAAAAAATTCAATGTCACCATAAATAAAATATTTCAATATCCACCTTAGTAGAGAGAGAGAGAGAGAGAGAGAGAGAGAGAGAGAGAGAGATCAACTCTATATAGAGAGAGACCACAAGAAAAAGAGAGAGTAATTGAAAGTAACAAAACTCTAATTTCATTGATAAGTGTTTTCTACTTACCAAAAAGAGAGATATGTATCATTCCTTTAATGCTTTATATGGAGTTGACATGTGGCATTTTAGAAATATTAATAAGAAAACAATAATTTCAATGTGGGCCATAAATAATATATTTCAATCTCCACCTATTTTAATATGGTGTATATATTGTGCCAAAAGACACTTTCTATACTTGACTATGAAGATTTGCAATTTCTTCTGTGCTTAACATAAGGTGGCATTTAAAAAAAAAAAATAATATCCACTTTAAATAAAATTATTTTATATTAATTTTATAGAGAAAGACTAATTGAAAGTAAAAAAAAAAATGATTATGTTGATAGGTACTAGCTATTTGAGATGCATAATTCCTTTAATGCTTAATATAACACATCTCATCTAAAAAAATATTAGTAACAATAAAAATATTTCAATATCAACTTTATATAAATTCTTCTAGATGCAAACATTTTCTATGGTAGAAAACTTGAGAAATGTTTTCATTTTGAAGGATTTGATGTTTCTGCTCACGATAGATTTCAGTAAATTTAGAGTTAAGATGGATCTATTCTCGTTTTAAGGTTGATTCACAACATGTTAAGGGAATGGTAGAAAAAAGTTGTATTTATAACTGTGAAAAAAAGTATCATAAATAATATATCACTTTTCTATTCATAGATTGATTTAGGTGTTTTGAACCAAAAATATAAGTTTGTGGAGTAGAGTTTTAGTTTTGAACTCATAGAGTCATAACTATGTTATGAATATGTAGATGGAAAAAATACTTATGAAAATGTTGGATGTAAATGTTGGATGTAGATGGTGTGTATGTAGAGAACTATCTTGCCAACAAATAGTGGTGTCATTTTTCGAGTAGGTGATTCTGGTGAACTAGTCCATATAATTCTCTCTCATAGATGTTGTAATTCAACTTGGTTGCGAGAAGACTTTTAGAATGATAAGAAACATGGAGTCATCCCTATTTAAGTACAACACCTATCAATCTCAAAAGGTTGATTTACATGGAACCGTTTTGGAACGTCTAGCTTTCTTCATTTGGTGAAAGGCCTTTGTGAAGGGCCATTGGAAAGCCTTGAGATGTAATAGGTCAAAACTAATCATTATAATAGTGCTTGGACCTTATGCACGTCATCACGAACACTTGTTGCAACAATAACAAATCCCGATTATGGGATTGAACTCTGTCAAGAAAAAGACTTCGTCTTCTTGACCTAAAGCTTGTCTTTCTATGACAGTTCAAACACAATGTGAACATGAGGTTATAAATCAAAATGTTATCAAAATAAATCATAATGAAATAGCCGAGATGGGAATTAAAAATTAAAAATGTGATTAGAAATTCCAAACGAAATGGATAATGAAATAGCCGAGATGGGAATTAAAAATTAAAAATGTGATTAGAAATTCCAAACGAAATGGCAAGCCACTCTTAAAGCCCAATTTTGGTCTAGAACGTTGATAAAATAGCGATCTCCCTGGAGATGATCTAAGAAGTCTTAAATGAGGAGGAAGGAATAACAATTTTTTATATTAATCAGATTGAGGGAACAATAATTATCGACCCGGCACAACTCTTTGAGTTATTTCTTGGGGATGGGGAAAAGAGGCGAGTCACGTTGATAGGCGCTATGCTGACAGCGATCTTCGTCTAGTAGGGATGCTCCTGGAATGATCTCAATGGAATGGTGAATGGACCGAGGTGTTCTTAGATAACATCTGCATACGATTTTATAAGGTGATGCATGCTATGAGGTGTACGCTCTATCCTAATCATGTGGTCTCACATAAAGCCACTTGATTTCTAAGAAGGCATTAAACTCAAAGTGAACTTAACAAGTAACTCTTGTGCATCTGAAATTTGAAGTTGGAGCCTCAGCCCAACTCAAGTCAACTAAGCATAGGTATCTCTTTTATATATATATATATAGAATTGATTTACTTATGTCAAAAATATATATGAAAAATTGAAAATAATATTTATAATACTATTTAGAATTTACATAGTTAACATCCACTAAGTCTAAATCTAGGTAAAGAATTACATGGTTTTCTTTAAAATTTTATTTATATTCTCAAAAAAAAATTAAGAAAAGCATTCCTAAATCACTATAATTTTGATGAATTAAAAAATTATGAGCATTGGTGTTGTAGTGTGGGTGTGCAAAAAACATTCTAAGAGAAAATGCTTTTGATCTTCAATTCTCCTTAAGAATTTTTAGTTTCTTACCAAGATCATAGGAACTTCTCCCCATAAGAGCATATCATTGAGGTAAAGAAAAAAGATAATGAGTTTACCACGTAAAGAAGAAAGATGATGATTGTACCAATGAGTGTCAAGTGGAAACAACCTACTTCTTCGAGACRATCCTCTAACTTGTCAATGTATATGCCAAAAAGGGTAGGGGATAAGGGACAACCCTGTTTAATTCCTATGCTACAATTAATCTCTTCTCACCARCCCTCATTGTTCCTAAACTTGACAATAACGTTYGCATACAACTTTATCACAACAAATCTCAACTCGAAAGGAACTTTTAGCTCTTCTAAMCTATTCCATAAGAGTTGGGTTTTGACTCACGACATTTATTTATTTGTTCAACATCTTATTTCACTATGGAGCTCATTAGAGTTCTTATTTTAACAATGTTGATTTCTTTCTTTACACTAGTAAAATAAAATAGAGAAATGCTTTTGATCTTCTAGATTAGGGTTGATCATATCCTTACCGTATCTTAATTTTGTTTTATCCTCTAATTCTTTATCGCGCTACAATTTCTCCTTAAATTTATATGTAATAAGGTTTTTAATATTATTATTATTTTACAAAGTGACCTCTTCCTTTAGTCCCCAATTATTTAGCCAAGACTTTATACCTTTATTTCAACCCCACTTAAGTCATAGATGGTTTTGATTAGAGTTTGAACAAATCTTAGAAAGCCTATTGTCTTCCATGTTGTTTATCGTATTCTTTTACATTATGTACCTAGTCATATTTGTGATTTAAATAGATCAAAGACTCACTTCTATGAAGAGGACAAGATAAGGTTTATTTCCTTTAATTTTGAGATTATAATCTATAAAACACTTTTGGATTTTCTCTATATTTCTCCACAATTCTCTAGATATGTTGTAGCCTCAAAATTTACAAACATATAAGGTAAAATGAGTGATGAGATCCTTAAAGAGGAGTTTCTTCTTATCACGTAGACAAAGTTCTATTGATTTACAGCCATTTTCAAGTCCATAATAATCTTTACACTCCAAATTTATCCTTTCCTCAATGCTATAGTTCCAGTTAAGCTTGTGATGAAGATTGATTGAAAGATATTAGTATGAAGTCACTTCGTCCAAGTTATTATTTTCATACACAAAATTAGTGTAGGTGACATTTTTGGACTTAATTATCATAACCTTAATTTTTTCAATGTTAATAGTCATGTCCATACGAGAGAATAAATCCTTGAATTTTTTTCACTTCTTGTTGAGATCCTAGGTACTCCTTCCCATAAGAAAAATCATCATTGTAAATAATATACCAACAAGAATTACGTTGACAAAAACCTTTCTTAACTCCTTTATATTACAATTAATTTATTTTGACGAGCCCTCAATGTTCCTAAAATTTGCAATAATGTTCTCATACAACTTTATCACAACATCTTTCAACTTGAAAATAATTTTTATCTTCTCTAATATATTCCAAAGGTTGTTCCTAGGTACAGTGTTAAAATATTTTGTAAAGTCAATGAAACAATATAGAAGAATGGWTTTATCATTGTGACACTCATCAATSATCCTAAGTGAAACAAGGTGTTCCACAATTGAATCATAGCTCCTAAATCTAGACTGGCCTTTAGCTCCTTTTCCTTGTCATTTTGGTCATACGGTAATTTTCTTTTCTAAAATAATTGCATATAACTTGGCTAAAAGGGGGCTTATCATAACRGTYCTATAATTATAGGGATTTTTTTTATCCTAAATTTTAAAAATATGTACATGAGGCTTTGAGTCTGGGCTTTAGGGAAGGAGATCTCAAAGAAAATAATACAACAAGAGTTTCAGGATTGGGTTTAAGACATGGGATTTAATCAGTCCCGAGATACCAAAGTATTTAGAGATATGGATTTTTGTTGGTTCACAAAAATATTGGTTTCCTTGTTAATGGACAATAAGGAGGAAAGGAAAGTGGAGAATCTTGAAATAATTATAAGACTTGAAGCCAAGTTCATAGTATTGTGTATAGTGGCCTTTGGAATCAATTTTAAGGTGCATAATTTAGATCTAGATAAAATGTCGAACCTGTCGATGTGTCAGCTACCTCAGGCTCATAATAACTATTGCTAACCTAATTATCATTGATAAGAACATGTTTTTGGGATGAGGAGATGAAAGTGGACTGATAAGGAAGGACGTCAACCTTCCTTAGGAAGCGCACAACAAAGTTCAAGTCATCTGCAATAAGCAAGATAAAAAGAAGAAAGAATGCTATGCTATTTTTTTATCGTTTAGTCTCATATTGTAATAAAGAATTCTCCAGTCTAAATAAATAATGGAAATGTTTATTTTATAGTAGATTTAGGTGTGTCCTAAAACTCCGTGGGAAAATTCTCTTGCAACACAAATGCATAGAGAATTGTAGAAGAAAAGTGGCATGTACCAATTGTAGAAAATAATATTGAATGTTTAAGAAGGGAAAAGACCCTCTAATACAATGATGAAGTTTTCATGGAATCTCATCCTCTCTTTATTTTTCCTATGTGTATAAAATTCATTTTTGTTGTTTTTGTGATTATGGAGAGAGTGTGGAACAAAGGAACTTGTGCACATCTCTTTTTTGATATGTTTGTGATAGCTAATTCTTCCTTCTTTTTACTAGTCATGTGAATGAGAAGTTATGGCTCCAATTTAACAAGGGAGGACAAGTTGGATAATTTTGTACGCATCTCTCTCTTACTCAGAGAAACCAACATTAAAAATGTGTCTCTTAGAAGGAAGGGTGTTTCTCACTCTCACTCAGATCCATTACCAACTCACCGTCTCATTATTAATTCACCCTCCAAAACAAATTTTCCCTCTCCATCATTGTTTCTCCCTCGACAACATGCGCCCTCTATCTAACACTATGCTTAATTATTGAGTGTGTCCCCTCTCTTTTAGATCCATCAGTTCCCTCCATCAACAACTGTTTCTCCCATTGTTGAAGTGCCCTCACACTTCCAGGTCAATTGGTATTAGAGTGTGTTCTTGGGCTCAGAACTTCATCCACTAGGTTCAATTTTTATTTTTATTTTGGGGTATTCCTCCTTAATCTCAAGCTTATTCTTTGAGCATTCATTTCACCCTCCTCATGGATTCTATCACACTCTCCTCAGGGTCTATTTCGGGTTTTCGGCCATGCTACCTCGACGAGAAGCCTCTAGTGAAAAATCCAACGCAGACACATCAAGCCGAGTGGAAAATTTGATGATGTCTCTTCAAGAACTGATTTGACTTCAATAGCGAAGACCTCCAACGACCATGCATCTAGACACCCATTTTCAATTACCCAAGTTTTTCGACCAAATGAATGGAAAGACCGTGGATTCGTGGTTCTGTAGCCTCTCTACTTATTTCAAAACCTCGCCTGAGATGGAGGAGGCCACCAGATTGCAAATAGCTAGCCTTCAACTTGAAGGAATTTCCCAAACTTGGTGGGACACACACTTGGATAACGCATAATTGATCTTTGAGATTGGTACTCCGCAATCCCCGACAAATGGATGCATTAATTCATGGGATGCATTCTGCCAGGCTTTGAGAGAATGCTTCTATCCTCCAGGATACCTTCACAACTTGCTCACAAAGTAGTTACAACTTCAACAAATTACTAATCAGTCAGTACAAGGATACATCGACGTCTTCTGAAAGCTACACATCCAACTCTAGATCAGAGAAACATATGAGGTATTAATAATTAAGTTCAATTCTAGTTTATTATTACCTCTTCGACGAGAGGTAGATATTTTTGACAATAGTTCTATGGACAAGGATTTTTTATGGGCCTTGGTCATAGAAAGAAAGGAGGCTCCTAACATTTGTTATCCTCCAAATAGAACCCAGACTGATAACCCACCTCCTTCTCCTTCTCAACCTTATCATTGTTCCTCATCGGGTACCAAAAATGCAGTTTGGTGTAATTTTCAAAAAACCAACTCCCATAACTCTGTCGACTGTCGAGCCATTAAAAATAGCCACCTCCATTAGACCTTGTTTACAAATACCACACCCAATAAGTTTCCAGAGAAACCATAAGTCATCTCTCTCACCCACCCCACCGAAGCGGACCCATTCCTCATTCTCATGACTATGCCAAAACCAGATCTCCATAACGTTCCCCTCTTCACTCACAATTGCGAAATGAAATATGAACTCACCACTCTCATTCTGGACAACGAGAGTCAAAGGAATCTGATATCACAAGATTTAGTCCAATATCTAAAACTCCCCACAACCCCACACCTGGATCCATATCAGCTTGGTTGGGTATAGAAGGATGGTCCTCACATTACTATTGTTATATGTTGCACCATCACTTTTTCCATTGGCCCTTTTTGTGACACAGTGATATGCGACGTGTCACCATTAGATTATGTTGACCTCCTTCTTGGTCTTCCTTACCAATAAGACCGACAAGTGGTGTATCACACTAAGACTCTTTAGTACCACCTTAACTAGGATGGGCACACCTATGTACTTACTTCATCATATTTCACTTGACCACAACCGCGAACCACTACATTTCCGGACACCATGTTATCAATACCACCAATGTCTCTCTGTGTTTAACCCACCATGTTCAGCCCAAGAACCTCACTAATATTACACCGCCCACAATAATCGAGGCTCTGAGAATGTGCCAAAATCTCATAGTCTCCCTCAAGAATCCCACCCTCTCAAGCTCGGATTCCATCCATTGATCTGATTCATGACGCATCATTACACAATATGCCATCATCTCGCTCGCTTACACAAGACACTATAGAACGTCCTCTGGTTACCGTATCCCTTTCTCTCACCCAAGTAACAATTAAATATCGATATCCATTACCCCAGATCACCTCTCAGTTTTTCGTGGGAAGGATGCATAAACAGGGAGGTCACCCGGTGACTTACCACTCTAAGATTGTGTCCTCAGCCAAATTTATTGACTGCCACTACACCAAATAATTCCACCTCTTGATGTCAGATTTACAGAAGTGGCACCCTTACAAAGAGGCCACACACGCTTCCACATATTCTTAACTTTTGATCTCTCTCTTGGATTTCAGTCCCAAGTTACCACAGAGTTGCCTCTCATTTTGCATACATTGGAATCATCAAACCAACTTTGCAAACAACAAGTCGACCATAGTGGTGTTGAGAATTTATCACAGATACACATTCTAGTCACAACTTCCTTGAAAATAACACTGGATTGTTCCAAGCAACATCATGTTTCCTACCTGGTCGGTCAACAATGTAAAATGCCAGAGACACGACAAGTGGATGACAGTCGAGAAAGTGCAATGAGAGTTCCATTTGTTGGTGGCAGAAGCAGGGGCGCTTTCATATCTAAACAGGAAGGAATTCGACCAATAAGGAAGGACTTAAACCTTCCTTAGGAAGTGCACAATAAAGTTCAAGTCGTCCGCAACAAGCAAGATAAAAGGAAGAAAGAATGCTATGTTAGTTTTTTTATCATTCAATATTGTATTGTAATAAAGCATTTTCCAGTCTAAATAAATAATGGGAATGTCTATTTTATAGTAGAGTTAGTTGTGTCATAAAACTCTGCGGGAAAATTCTCTTGCAAATTCGAATGCACAGAGAATTGAAAAAGAAAAGCGGCATGAACCAATTGTAGAAAATCGTATTGAATGTTTAAGAGGGGAAAAGACCCTCTAATACAATGATGATTTTTTTGTGGAATCTCATCCTCTCTTTATTTTTCCTGTTTGTGTAAAATTCATTTTTGTTGTTTCTATGATTATTGAGGGAGTGCACACCAAAGGAACTCATGCACATCTCTTTTCTGATATGTGTATAATAGTTAATTTTCCCTCCCTTTTACTAGTCGTGTGAATGAGAAGTTAGGGTGCCAATTTAACAAGGGAGGACAAGTTGGAGAATTTTGTACGCATCTCTCTCTTACTTAGTGCAACCAACATTAAAAATGCATCTCTCATAAGGAAGGGTGATGCATCCTCTCACTCAGATCCATTACCAATTTTCCCTCTCATTATTAATTCTCCCTCCATCACCAATTCACCCTCTCCATCATTATTTCGCCCTCCAGAATATGCACCCTCCATCTAACACTATGCTTAATACTCAGTGTGTCCCCTCTCTAGTAGATCCATCAATGCCCTCCATCAACGGTTGTTTCTCCCATTGTTGAAGTGCCCAAGATCAATAAGGGACCCTAAAACCCGCCACCCGAGTCTTAGAAAATAACAATTTGTTAATGATAAAACTTCTTATAACATTATAATTTTGATAAAAACATATGTGAGAGCTTTGGTTTCCTTTTTGGAAATCTCTAATAGTCATGGTTATAAATAATTTCAATAAATTTAAAATATTAATTAAAAACATAATACCACTTAATAAAAAAACATAAAATAGTAAATATACCATCATAAAAAAAAATTACATAAAATACTAAATATTCATTAAATTTTTTTGTTAGATAACACTCTAGTCCCACAACCACTTAACCTAAAACCCAATTGACAAAAAAAAAACACAATATCTCTTAATATTAATGGAGTCCGACTCTATATTAATGGTTAAAGCTACTTTGGAATATATCCAAATGTGGGTTTGCTTGGATTTTCCCACCTATTAATAAGCCAAAAATCGTGACCGTTTAATTCTAACGACGATATATTACAGCCTCGAAACCTATTCCTTATATGTATCGTCTGAAATCGTCCTATATGTCCCTGTCAGATACGTTTGTTACGGTATTCTCGACATTTATCCTCTGAGTTCCCTTTTTCCCTCTAGATCTCTGCGCAGTTAATTTTTGTTGGTGCTCACTAATTTTACAAGAGTTTAAATTTATTTCTCAGAAGAGCAATACGCCTGCTATGGATAGCCTTTCTGTATCTCGAAGGTTGGGATTTTTTACTTTCTAACATGTATTGGTTACATGAATCGAAATGGCTTACTGTTTTTAGACACCAGTAGGTTCTGCTAAGCATTTCGCTCGTGAAAGCTCCAAAATGTTGGTTGTAACTTTTAAGTGAATATGTATTGCGTAGTATATACTATAGGGTTTCAGTGTCAATGAACTATAGGGATGATTTTGTTCCTGCACTGATAATACAATTTAAAACCTTTTTGTTTTACTACTCTAAAGACTGAATTGTTGAAGATAATGTTGTTTTACCATTTTGATCACTTTCATGTTTTGTACATGTACAGGTTGCAGTCCGAGCTGATGGAATTGATGGTACCTTTCCTACTCTTATTACTTTCTTTCAGTTTGTGATTATGCTACTTTGTATTCTTATATCACGTTTTAACTTTTCAGTTCATTTATGTCCTATTATCTTTCAATGTTAGATATTAGTACAGGATGTTAGGATTTGCTTTTGGTGTTATGCATATAACACTTTTATTAACACCAGAGTACAGGCAAAACTTGATTTTATTCTTCATTTTTCCTAATGCCCTGCGTATGCAGCATTCATTTAATCCCTACATAGAGTGCATATTAATCCCATATTTGACTTGCAATTTCCGTGTTTTCCTGCTATATTTTGGTGATTTTATTTTATTTCCCAGAATATAATTTTTATTGTCTAATTCTGGTTCGATCTTCAAATGAGTGGTGTTTCTGGAATTTCAGCTTTTCCAGAGGCGGATAACATGTTCTCTTGGGTTGGCACCATAAATGGAGGAAAAGATACTGTTTATCAGGGTCTGGTATACAAGCTTTCTTTGCGTTTTCCAAAGGATTATCCCTTCAAGCCTCCGCAAGTGAAATTTGACACACCTTGCTTCCATCCTAATGTTGACAAAGATGGAAACATATGCTTAGACATTCTTCAGGTAGGTTTTGCTTGTTTCTTGTATTTTCCCTTGGTGTCTAGTCTTTTGAAAGCTACTTGCAAGCACCTATAACAACCAAGTATTGTTTGCAATACTGCTGGGAAATCTGTTACCTTTTGTACATTGATTCTTAATGAAAACTGATTACAGGATAAATGGTCCTCTGCATATGATGTACGTACTATCCTCCTTTCTATTCAGAGCCTTCTGGGAGGTAAACGAAATCTTTATCTGAATCAAATTTGTAATTTTTTATTCATATTGTTTTGTCTTCCAAACTAATGCGTCTAACCCTCGCATATTAAAATAAAATATAATTAGTGATTGCAATATGATTGAATTAATTTATTCTCTAGAATAATGCACTGAGTACTGATTACTTCATACAAAAATGTGTAGAATTCAAAAAGGCGGTGCTGAAACAGTACAAGGATGACGGTGGAGTAACTCGTCAATAATTTCAATTCATGCAGTTCTTTGCTTTTGGTACAATCAAATTGTATTAGACGGTAGTTTTACCATCAAATTGTACTAGATAGTAGTTTTACAATTTTTCCACTTAAAATGATAGATGATTCTTATTGCTAATACATCTAGTTCAAGATGCCACTGAAATCTTATAAAAGATTCAGGTCTCATTCTTCATGTTAAAGAGATCGCTTAAGGTGTAATTATTTGAATAACTTAAGATTAAGGGATATATTTGACCCACATATATTTGACTTTTTAGGTCAATAACTTGTTTGATGATTAATGGAGGATGTTTCTTATAAATGTATATGAATTCTTTTTGTCCATGCTGAAAGTTGATTGGTAATTTTTAGTTATGAAAAAATTATCTTATAAATGATGTTGGCTGGTTTAATTGTCAATTGTTAGTCATGAAAATATTGTCTTATGAGAGATGGTGGATGGTTTATATAAATGTATAGAATTAGTTAGGAACATATCTGATGAATAAGGATGAATTTTTTTTGAAAATGTTTAGAAACTATTGAAAAACTTGTATTCATATTTGTTAGTCATGAAAATATTATCTCATGAATTCTCGTGGTAATTTTCTCTATACATATTATATACATATACATATTATACATATTATATATATATATATATACATATTTTCCTTTTGTTATTTATTGTGTTTGACTAGATTATAAATTTGGAAAAAATAATATATATATATATATATGAAAGTATTTAAAATGTAAATGTTGTTATGATCTAATCTCTTGTTCTTGGAGATCAATACAAATTTGTCCTAACAAATTGCTATATAATTGATATTTAAAATTATTGAATTTGTTTTCCTTGGATATTGAGGATGTGGGTAAGCACAACCTCTCATTCATCTCATCAAACCACCTCTATATCTCTGGATATTGATATATTAAAATAATAACATATTTTTTATTATATGATATATATGGGTATCACATGTGATTGTTTTTGTGTTGACTATATTTTCATTCTCACTAGAATGAAAGGGTGCTTTTATAATTATTTTGCATTATTTTCTAATAAGAGGTAATTCATGTGAGTGTATGGTCAAATTGATAGATATCCTTGGAAAAAATTCCATAATTTATGTAACATAAAAGAGATAGCAACTCTATGTAATAGAAATTTAGTTTATAAAATATTAAGAAAAAATAATCAAATTAAATTTAAATACTTCAAAATTTTACATTTATAAATAATTAATTTTAAAATTTTAATATCATATTTTTCATTTAATATTTTATTAATTATTTTTTAAATAAATTTCCATCCTAAATGTTATTAATTATTTTTTAAATAAATTCCCATCCTAAATGTTATTAATTATTTTTTAAATAAATTTCCATCCTAGACGTCATTGATAACATTATAGTAATCAAATCACATAAATATAAAATTTATTAAAGGTTAGAATTATGTTCTTTAAAAACAATTATGAATTATGTTATCTAATTATGTATAATTTCTTAAAAGTAAAATTTCATTTACTCTATACATGTATAATTATTTAAAAGTAAAAATCCATATACTTTATATATACATGTCGTTGTTATTCAAATCACATCTTATATCTAAAATCTTTGAACCTATTTATTATTTGAAACAATGCTTATGCACACTAAAACCAGAAAAAATATTTTTACACAAAATATTTTTGTTTACAAGTTTCAAGAACCTATTTGAAACAATGGCTAAGCACACTAAACCCAGAAGAATTATTTTTACAGTAAATACTTTTGTTGGCTAGTTTCAAAAACCCATTTGTTATTTCAAACTATGGCTAAGCACTCTAAAACCAAAATTATTATTACTTTGTTTGCGAGTTTGAAAATTCCCAAAACAATAATTTGGATATGGAAAGATTTAATGGTTTGGAACTAGCAAATCCCATTGAATTTGAATTCGGCATTACAATCCTTTGAATTTTCTTCACATTTAAATTTTATGACAATTCTTTGTTGAATTTAAAAAAAATTACTAAGGTGTTTTTGTAAAGGCATATCTTTATAACTTTAAATTTATGAGTTTGATTTAAATAGGTATATAAGTTTGGTATACTTTATTTTCTTTCTATTTTTTTTTATTTTAAAATGAATAATTCATTGCATTTACCAAAACCTTTTGATAGGATATTTAGGGGGTTTCTCAAAGTTTACTAAGAGATTTGGTTCCTAATGAAATGTTGTATTTTTTGAGTTTATGTGCATGTATACAGAAGATTGAGGTTGTAAAGGAGAAGTGTGAGGTTGTAAAAGAGGATAATGATTCGTTTCTAAATATTAATGTAATTAGTTATGAGAGATTGGACTATAATCAAGACTTCGAAAATAGGACAGATCTCAAAGAGAGAAGCTGAGTGATTTTAGGGTCCTTAGAAGGGATTGTGGATTTGAAGTCTGTATTAGGGATTTGTTGAGTAATTTGTGTATATGAGCTATGTTTAGCTTCAGACTAGGATAATTATTTGATTGTAGCTTGTAGGGCACTAGATGGCCATTGATAGGGAAAATCCGGCCATATAAAGGTGGCCAATTGAAGGAAGAATTAGGCGAGACGGGGAGGAAAAGAGACCTATCCACATGATCCAGGAAAAGAGGCATTGAAAGCCTTATGTAAAATTATGTATAGGTTATGTGCATTTTATGAATAGATTAAAGAAGAAGCTTTGTTTTGAGCTTACAGGAAAGGTGTCTCTAGTCATTGTTGTGGAGTGCGTTATTCTTACATATGGCATGTATAGTATGATGAAATCATAATTGAATTCATCCATAAGGTGTAATTTTACAGGTGATAAGCTCTATGAACTGAAGGGATAATCATCACACAATAAAATGAATACGGAGGAGGGAATACAATGATTATAGACCACTATAAGGGTCAATGATGTTAACGACATCCAAGTTTGAATTCAACGAAGGGAGGTAAATCTTTATTGAAGCTAGTAACGTTTTAGCTAGAAATGTGTAATGAATAAATCTTAGAAGAAATTGTGAGAACAAGGGTTCTATATAAACCTCACTACAAAAATTAAGTACGGGAGTCGTCTGATTGGGATTGCAATGAATGAGAACTGTCGGATTGTGGAGAAACTCAAAGTTATAGTCTCATGGAGTTAGATTAATGTTGACCATTGGATGGTGAGGTGATTGAATGAGGATCGTCAGATATCATTGAATAAAGTAAGTTCCATTCTGACTATTCATCCAATTTTTTATTAAACCATCACCATAGATGTAAATTAGTTGAAGAGTTATGCGATGTAGATCTAGTCTCTTGACCATGGGTGAGATCAATGGTACACAAGCATTTCATAGAGTAGAATTGTGAGGATATTAACATAGTGCATACCTCCAAAATGATATGGATTGTCGATAGTAAAATAATATGTCGACTTGTGGTATGTTTTGGGGTCCATGACATTGTGATACGAGCCAGGATTTCGGTCATATGGACAAGGTTCTACGATGGAGATGGACACGTAGAGTGGTACTAAAGGAAAAAGTGTTTGATCTGTAAAGTTTTGGTCATGAGCGAAGGTCGTATGAGAAGAGTGAACATGATATTTAAGGTATTTTAGGTATCTGGAATAGCCTGAGGTGGAAAGTGGATGACAATGTATGTGAAATGCAAAATATTGGTCCTTGGACACCCCTTGAGGGTTTAGTGTTGGTCTAGAATATAGAATGAAATGAATACAAATTATTACCAAAAGATGCTTTACACATAATTTGATATACACAATAAAATTGGATTATATTCAATAAAGAAATACGTTGAAGCTGTAAAATGCAACTGAATCAATCTTGGTAGAATGGTGGTGCCTTATCTCTGAGAAGAGATGTGACAGTTGTGTTCATTCGCAAGAAGATAATTACAATGAGGATCTGAAGGTGTTTTTACAATAAACAAGAATGCCAAAAAGCCTAGATATCCCAAAACCCTAACCCTAGGAGATGAAGGGCTAAAAGTTATGTGGGCCTTGTTTGGGTAAGTTAGTGCATGAACTTCCTTGGGTCATAACTTTTGCATACAAACTTCGTTTTAGGCACATGGTAGCTCATTGGAAAGGTCTATCAAAGGACTACAAATTGTGTTTCTATCTATCAAACATTATTCTAATTGTGGAGAGCCACAAAAAACATTGTTTAGGGCCTCAAAATGGCCCCGCGAGTCAGGGACCTAAAAACTAGGGAAAAAATTGTCAGACTGGAAAATTGCCAAAACGAGCCAATTGGAATAGGTTGGAGGCCACAAAAATCCATCTGGATCAATCCTCCCCCCTTAGGAAGCAATGGTATCCATTGTGTTTATTTCCCCCATCAAGTGAGTAAATATTTGCTAAATTTGGCCCCAGGTGAGCCACTTGCCTTGGTGCAGGAGCTTCCCTGCTTTGACAACTCGATAAAGATCGATACTTTGCATGCGAGTGCCCTTGATTTTTTTTTCCACAATATGATCATTGCATTATTGTTGTATGTAGTCAGGGTGGGTTGAGCTTTGTTGGTGTTAGTTGTTCTTTTATCTCTGAGGTGTCCAATAATCGTGGGAAATATGGTAGAAGGATATCCATGTTGAACACTGGGTGCAAGCCAAAGAAAGGAGGAATGTTGAGCTCGAAAGAATTATCATGCACAACCTTTGTGATGGTGTACGACCCATAAAGGAGTGGGCGAAGATTTTGATGGGGTATTGTAAGGCACTCTTTCTGCAAGTGCAACCAAACTTTGTCGCCCACCTAAAAATTATGTGGCACCTGGTATTGATCATGGTGTTTCTTGTACTTGTCATTGGACTTCTGTAGGATAACATGAACCTATTGGTGGATGTGTTGGATTCGCTCAATGAAATGGGTGTCTTTTTCAACTTCAGCTGGAGCAGGAGATGAGTCGGTCGAGGTGACCACAAGGGGTAGTGCAACATCTATGGGACCCAACGGTTGGAATCCTAACCCCACATGAAAGGGGATGTGGTTGATTGGGCTATGCAGGGCTCGGTTGTAGCTATGATAAAATAGGGGAGACTCTCATCCCATCTTTGAGGGTGCTAGGAATTATACATGTGCAGGATATGCACAATCATTCGATTTACAACCTCAGTTTTTCAATATGTGTGGGGGTGGAAGGTCATGGATTTCGAGATCTTGGTGTCCGGTAGGGACTAGAGGCTTGAACAAAATTTGTTAAGAAATCAAATGTCTCGATATAAGACTGGTTTGTGGGATTCCAAAATGTACCCAGACTCGTTGAAAGAAGAGCTTGGAAGTGGCCTCTGTTGTGATTCTCTTCTTGCAGGCAGCCATAATCACCATCTTAGAAAAGTAATCCACAACCACAAAAACATAGACATTGCCCCACTTGGTGGATGGGAGGACCAACATGCAGCCCATTGAGATGGATTCCCATGGTTTGTTAGGAGTAGGAAGAGGGGGTGTATAGCCCTTATTTCTTAGTGGTTGGTTTGGCAATCGCGCAGGTAGCATGGAATCTGATATACTTGTTGACCTCCAATCAAAGTTTCGGCCAGTAGAAATGTTTCTGCAACATTGGCACTTTCTTTAAGATGTCGAAGTGTCCTGAGACCCGACTGTATTGGACTTCCGAGATCATATTCTCTCACTTTCTTGATGGAACATAGATATGGCCCAAAGGACATAACAATGCATCCTGAAGATGGAAATTAGCAACAACTGCATTTGCGCCCAACATTTGGTAGGTGGTGGCAAAGTCTGGATCTGTCTCATAGAGTTGGGGCCATCCAAAGGTCTCATGGCTGCAATATTCTAGCACCGTGGTGAGTGTCACACTGGTAGTTTTTTTAAGCAAGAAACGATGCGGTTGGTGCTTCTCATTTTATACTTGATGTTGAGGTGCAATTGATGCAAGTACATGGATCAATTCTGATGGCGGTCATTCTACAATTTTCTTTCTATCTAGATTAATAGCAGTGGCTTTTGATCAGTGTGGATGACTATGTCCCTCCCAAGAATGTAATGTCTCCACTGGCGGCAGGCTTTCACAATGGAGTACATTTATTTATCGTAGGTAGGGTACTTACAGACAACATATGATAGTGTCTCACTATTATAGACCATGGAGTGGTTGCGCTGAGTGAGAACGGTGCCCACTGTATAGTCTGAACCATATGTCTCCATCTCAAAGTGTTGTTGCAGGTCCAGTAGTGAAAGTACTGGGGATGAGAACATGCTCTACTTCAATCGTCGAACTCTTTTTGTAAATGATGGTGTCATCTAGTTACACCACTACAAAAGTATTGGTGAAAGGTCGCAAGATATCATCCATTGTCCTCATGAAATTTGTTGGAGCATTTGTCAAACCAAAGGGCATGACCAACCATTCAAAAAGACCTTTCTTTGACTTGAAGGCGGTCTTCGATACATCTTTCTATTCTATCAGGACCTGGTGGTATCCAGACTTCAGATCAATCTTATTGAAGTATTTTGCCCTCATGAGCTAATCAAGGAGGTTGTCAATTCGAGGAATCAGGTACAGTTTCTAACTTTGATTTTATTTAGGGCCCGCTAATCAATGCAAATTTTCCAATCTCTATATTTCTTATGTACCAACTTGATTGATCTCCCACAAGGTGATGTGTTGGGATGGATGTGCCCCTTGTGGATCACTTCTTGGATATATGTCTTGATCTCCTCATTCGCTAACAAAGAGCGGCGCTAGACTGGCCAATTGGGCAGTGGTGCACTGGGGGTCAGATCAATGGGGTGCTTGACCTAACAGTGTAGAGGTACCCCGGTAGGCGAGGACATGATATCACAGTATTCTTCCACAAACTTATCCACTTGCTTCTACTATGTGGATAGGTTGGTTATGGAGACCTTGGATGTGGCTGCAATATTTTGCTCATTTTGAGAGTGAATCATGAAGAAGACAAACTTCCATGTATGAGAGATAGCCTTGCTACATTGCTTGGTAGAGATCAAGGAAATAACACTGGGTAGGACTGCCTCAGGTATCCTGTATAATTTATTATTCAAAGTAATAATAACACTACGAGGCCTAGACTCATATAAAACATGACATTTTTGTAAATATGGTTGGCCCAAAAGAACATCACAAACTTTGAGAGGGAAAACATCACAAAATACCTCGTCTTTGAAGGGATTGATGCCATATGATAGGTGACATTGTTGGTTGATGCGTATGTCGCTTCCTTTGTTGATCCATCCAATGGTGTAGGGTTGCGGGTGCAACGTCGTCGGCAGGGATAGTCACTTGATAATCTTTTTTGATATGAGGTTCTTCTGGATACCTATATCAACGATGAAGTGCAGCGGGGTACCCTTCACCCACATCTATGAATGATAAATTAGATCACCTTCCTCTATCTCATTTGGTTCAATGGACTAGAGCTTGGTGGTAGCCACGGTAGCACTGGGTTATGCATCTATGATATGTCTCTCCCTTTCTAGTTTTGAGTCAAAGTCAGGACCCATATATGATTTAGAGGATTTCAGCTCAGGAACCAACAACTGGTTTGACTAAAAATCAATAGTGTTATGCTAAGGGCTCTTATGGAAGTCACACCACTTCTTGGTATCTTTGTTTTTCTTTCCAGTGTCCTTCTTTGCTTAGGGCCTAGACTGGTTGTCCTGAGGTTGCCTGTCTTTTATTTTTCCTTTGTTCTATGGGTTGGGGCTTCCCTTTCTTGTGTTTTGTTGTGAGGGGTTCCCAGGCCCAAATTGTTGTGTCTTTTGTTTGATATTCTACTCGATTTTGATGGCATATCGGTAGGCCGCTCCCAAGGATGAGATGTCCATAACTCCATTTTGTCCTGGATGTATCTATGCAAACCGTCTCAATACTTGAGCACTAGATGTAGCTCAAAATATTTGATACCCAGCTTGGTGCGCAAGGTATGGAAGATATTTGTGAACTCGGGCACTTCTTGGTCTCATTCCTGCCGTAGCGTGGTCCATTTTGTTTACAGGTCGTCATAACTTCCAGCATGGTAGCATTGTTCCTTAATACCATTCCTAAACGACTTCTAAGTGGATCCAACTGCAAATAATGAGGGTTCCTCTATTTCCTTTTACTCATGTAAATTTTCCCACCAATAATTGACATGGGGGATGACTTTGAGGACAGAAAAAGTAATATTTTCTCTATTCGAGAAGTTATGGATAAAGAAATACCCTTCTAGAAGATTCAACCATTTTTTCTACCGTATTTTCATCTATATGAACTTCAAATATTTGAATATCGAATTTTATTTGTACCTTGAAGGGGGCGGCACCTCCGTTTGAGGAAGATGAGTTAGGTGTTGGTAGTCGCCGAAGGATTTACCCAAAACTATCCATCATCTCATTCCTCTGTTGCGTGAGGGATTTCTCAAGCAACATATTGAAGGGATCTCCTATCCTGTCATCTTTATTTTCTTCTAACATGAGAGGTCATTTGGGCATGCAAGAGATTTTTTTCTCAAGAGAAACAAGCTCGAGACCCAATTGTTTATACCCTGACCTCGTTGGGGACATGCATTAAGAATGCCAAGGACTAGATCGGTCTGATACCAATGATATGTAATGTATTCGCAGAATGAAACAAATACAAATTATTATCAAAAGATGCTTAACATAGAATAACAAATATACAGTAAAACTAGTCTCTATTCCATAAGGAAATAATCTGAAACTGTAAAATGCAGCGGAAATAAGCTTACTAGAATGGTGGTGGCTTATCTCTAAGAAGAGATGTGACAGTTGCACTCATTTGCAGGAATATTATTACAATGAGGCTCTGAAGGCCTTTATACAATAAACACGAATGTCAAAAAACCTCAACATCTAAACATTCTAAACCTAGGAGATGAAGGGGCAAAAGTCATGTGGGCCCATTTAGGTAAGTTAGTAAATCAACTTCCCGGGGTTGTAACTTTTGCATATGATATCTATTTTAGGCGCATGATAGACCTTTGAAAAGTTTTATACCGGGATAATATTTTCGAAAATATTAATCCAATTCCCAAGTGGCCTCCTGAGGGCTAAAGTGCTTCCATTGCACTTTTACCTAGGCGATGGCTCTGTTCCATAGTACTATTTCTTTCCTGTCCAGAATGTGCATAAGTTCCACTTGGAACTCGCCTTCTGGTTCAACCTGCACCATGTCGCAATCATGAATATACTTTTATAATAAGGAAACATGAAAACCATGATGAAATTTTAAGTTTGCAGGAAGTGCTAGTTGATACGCCACAGGTCTTATTCAAGTTAAAATATCGAAGGGGCCACAAAACCTGGGCATCAACTTTGAACAATTTCCTAGCTTTAGAGAGCTCCTCCTTGCTTTGAATTTCAGATCTACATGGTCCCCAATTTGAATATCTTGGTGTCTTCTTTTTAAATATGCGTAGCTTTTCTGTCAGTCTTGGGCCTCCTTTAAATTTTGTTGTACCCTTTTTACCATTTTCTCCATTTTCTAGAGCATTTCTGGTCCCATCATAATCTTGTCAATTGGAGTATCCCAACTAATCAGGGTTGTGCACTTCCTTCTTTATAATGCTTCGAAGGGACTCATCTTGGCTCATGTTTGATAGCCATTATTGTAAGGAAATTCAACTAAGTTTAGGTACTCCTCCCACTTAGTTGGTTTCATTCTCACGTACATTCGTAACATGTCTTCTAGAATTTGATTTGTTTGTTCGGTTTTTCCATCTGTTTGTGGATGATAGCTTGTGCTGAAATTCAGGTTAGTATCCAATCCTGCAAACAATTCCTTCCAAAACTTTGACGTAAATTTGACATCTCTATCAGATATCACCATCTTAGGAATTCCATGCAATCTAAATATTTCTTTCATAATAATTTCAGCAATATTGATTCCTTTATAAGTAGATTTCATAGGTATAAAATGTGCATATTTGCTAAGTTTTTCAATCACTACCATAATCGAGTCATTTTGCTTTTGATTCTTAGGAAAACCTATGATGAATTCCAATGGGATAATCTCCCACTTCCATTTTGGTATAGGTAGGGGTTGTAGTAGACCGGCTGGATGATGATGTTAAGCCTTTACCTGTTGACAATATCAGAATTTAGATAAATATTCAGTTGTTTCACTCTTCATGTTAGGCCAATAAAACAATTTTCTTAAGGTTGTTATCATTGTCTAGTATCCTGGTTGACCAGAATACGACCTTTTGTACAATTCGTCAAGAATTGTTGTTTTTAAATCAGTAGAATTAGGTACATACATCCTGTTTTTGAACCTTAACAGTCCATTTTTATCTAAACTCAGATCTGTTTTGTTCAGTTCTTCTCCATTTTCTTACAATTATGTTGTTGTTTTGATGTGCTTTTCGTCATTACTGCTTGCATATTTTATTGTTTGTTTGATGTCATTTTTTTCTTTGCTAACACTTATCTCATAAAGTCTGTTAGTCCTCCAGCTTAGAGCATCTGCAACTTTGTTTTCTTTACCTTTGATGTATCATACTTCGAAATAAAATTCACTTAAACAGGATACCCATATCGCTTGCCTTGCGTTGAAATCTGGTTGACTAAATAAAAATTTTACACCATTGTTGTTGGTTAGTAGCAGAAACCTTCTCCCCATTAAATAATGTCGCCACATTTTTAGAGCATGAATTATGGCTGCTAATTCCAAATCATGTGTAATGTAATTCCATTCATTTTCTTTCAGTTTACATGATTCGTAACATATGACGTGACCATCTTGTGCTAAGATACCTCCCAAGCCTTCTATGCTTACATCCACGCAAACTGTAAAATCTTTATCGAGATACGCTACCCTTACGATAGGTGTTGTATTTAACAATCCTTTTAATTTATCAAAATTGCCCTGACACTTTTGTGACTAAGTAAATCTTATTCCCTTTTTCTATAGGGATGTAATTGGATACACGATCTTAGAAAATCCTTCGATAAACCTTCATTTGGATACGCGATCAAACACATAAAGGTTGTTGGTGCATTAGTAAGACCAAATCGAATTACGACAAACTGATAGTGTATGTAACGTGTTCTAAATGTTATTTTATTTATATCTTCATCTTTTATTCTGACTTGGTGATAACCAGACCTTAAATCTAACTTAGAGAATATCCTTTCTCCTCTGACTTGGTCAAACAGGTCATTAATTCTGGGTAAAGGATACTTATTCTTGATCGTCATCTTATTTAGTTGGCGATAGTCAAGGCACGATATCAAGGTCCCATATTTCTTTTTAACGAAGAGAACTGGTGATCCCCAAGGTGAGACACTTGGTCTGATATATTCTTTATCTAACAGTTCTTGCAGCTAAATTTTCAGTTCCATTAATTCAAGTAGGCTCATTCTATAAGATGCCTTAGATATCTAGGAATATCTAGGTAGTAGATCGATCGATAAACATATCAATCTTCTTGGAGGTAGTTCTTGTATTTCATCCACAAATACATATCTAAACCCATGTAGGACTGCAAAGTCCTCTAAACTGGGGTTGTTTTCCTCTTTTAATAGACTAGTTACCTCAATAGCATAAACTTGGCAACCTTTGTTCATACATTTCTTAAACTGCATGGTTGATATATGCCTAACCGAAACTAGTTTTCTGATCCCTTATATCATCCTAACTATGTTGGTTTTGTCTCTGCAAATAAGTGACTTTTCGTAATAGTTTAATATTACTTTATGTTTCTCTAACTAGTCCATTCCAATGATTAAATCGTAATATCCCAAAGGTAAAGTGTTCAGATCTAACTTTGTACTTTGATCGTCTATGTTGAGTTCACATTCAGGAATAAAATATCTTACCTTTCTCTTGGTTTGTGTTGCTAACTGTACTAACCAAGACTTAGCATGCTTTACTTTCTTGAGCTTGTTTAATTCAACTAAACTAGGAGTGACATAACTCAGACTAGCTCCTGTGTCAATTAATATGGAAATGTGGTTATCATGAATTTTACCTTCAACCTCCACAATAGTGGATTGATGATTAGATTGCATACCATTCATAGCTACATTAATTCTATGCATGCTTCTACCCATATCTCCTATTGTCGAAGCTTCTTCCAGGTTATGGACTGAAGTTCTTGACGTGGAAATTAAGAGTGGAAACATTCTCCTCAAGTGAGGTTCTCCACACTCCCAACACTTCAATGGTTCTTTAGGGCTGTCCCCAACATTAGTGACTCCCAAGGTAACTGGCCTACCTCCCCCTTGAGTGCTATGGGAGTTTGAATGATATTCCTTATTTTGAAAAAAAAATTACACTGGTTGGAACCCTTTCTTTCCCTAATTCATTATGTCTTGTTCTTTTCCTTCCATGCCTTGTGAATTTCAGACCTCTATTTGTACTGATCATGGCACATCCGATACTATCTAAACACTTCATTAAAATCCTTGGGATTGTCAAATTCAATTATGTCTTTGTATAACTATGGTAGACATCTTAAGAATCATTGTATATTTACTTTGTCTTCCTTGACGTATGGTACACATATCAATAGTTCTAGAAATTTATTTATCAGTTCATCTATGGTCATTTGTCTGAGTCTTAGCTCATAGAATTCCTTAGTCTTTCTTTCATAATAGTTTTCTGACAAATACTTTTTTCTTGAAATATTTCTTAAAATATGACCATTCCATTTGTTTCTCTTTCAATCCCTTAGCCAATTTAAGGTCTTTCCACCATATACTTAATTTTCCCTTCAAGTTGTAAATGGCCATTCAGACTTTCATATTACTATAGTAGTTGTAAATCTAAAACTATTTCTTTATAACTAGTAGACATGCTTCGGCCTCTTCACCTGTCCCTGATTCTCTATCAAAGGTGGATGGTTTTATTTTCTTGAATTCACTTTCCAGGTGATCTACTTGGATTCTTTTTCTTCCCGTAGTTGTTTTGTTTCCTGTCATGTGTGTATCTTCGAAAGAGCTATCCTCATTTTTTGTTTCATGACCATAGTTTTTTGAGGACCTTTTGTTGACTTCTTCCTCTTTGTAATTATTCTTTGGTGTCCTCTTGGTTACTATACTGTGCAACATCATTTCATTTATTTCTAACTAGTCTTCGTGTACCTTTTTCAACTTTTTGTTATCTACTTTAAACACTTGTAATTCCACACCGAGGTTCTTCACCGTTTCCAAAACTTGGGTGGATGAAATTCCTTCCATGTTATGTTGTAGTTATTTAGGAATTCCTTGATTTGGATTCTCCATGGGTCTAATTTCTTCTTCATTTTGTGCTGACATTATCACAAAAAACCAACAATTTTTTTGTTTGTAATAGTAAACATATTTGTTAGATTTTATTCAACATAAATAAAATAATTAAAATAATTTTGGCCTTGCCCTGAGGTCCAAGAAATGTAACCATTATCTATAATACCATATGTAATGTACCCCAAATTTCCCAAATAAAAAAAAAGTTGTTAGGGGACATTAAAGTTCCTTGACTCTCCAACATTGATTGTGACATAGAGATAATCTAATTAAATACATACTTATTCTTTTATCGTATGCATAGCAGATTTACCATCGTTATTGAATTGGAATCATACACTTATTTTTTATTGATGAAAATTGTGACCAAGGCTGTCATGGCTCTTAGAATAACCACCATGTTTATGTCAAGACATGTTATCCATATTACATTGTGTAATAGACTATCATTAATCATATATGTCCTACTTCTACATAACTCTCCTAGCTCCAATAAACAATATAGACTATAACTATAGACTGTCATATAGACTATCTACAAAAATAATAATAACCATAACAATATACATCATTTATCATATAGGGTACCATATGGATACAATAATAACATTGTTAGCAACCCTACCCAACTGGTAACATAACTCAACAATAAAGGGGTTTGAACCAGACGAAACCCATGGGCTTCCTTCCTAACCCCTTTCCCCTTATTTAACATAGTTTTTGGAAATTAGTCCTTTTTATTCATCCCTCAATTGCATGTGACCATGGGCTATGACCTGGTGCTATCAAATAGGTGCTTATCCAAAGCCTTGAGAGCTTCGGGGCTCTGAAACTTTATCTTCAGAAGCTCTTGCTACTTCGTGCTTTATTTCTCCCCAACACTAAATTGGCAAACTTCGTGAACTGGGGTGGATAAAAGGCCCACGACTTCCTCAACAATCGACGATTGGGATTTATTTCAGAACTTCGGGCTTCACAAGTTCTGGGTTGTACATACTCTCTATCCTTTTGGAGTGCTTAGTCTCCGAACTGTGGTATCAGTTTCCACTTACCTTCTCTCAATCAATGGTCGATATTAACTCCAGGCTTCGAGAGTTCTTGACTCAACACAACTGCAACACAAATCCTCCGGAGTACCAATTATTCAGACCTTGGGATTAGGCACCACATGTCCATTGGGGCCCATGGTCTCTGTGGTTGAACTAATAAATACTGAAAACATCACATCAACTTTAGTACTTTTAAAATTGCAGGGAGATGGGTTGGAAATTTTGGAGTAACCCACCAATCGTTCCACAATTGACCCCACACTGACAAGTACCCCTTCTGGGAAACCATGGTTTGGATTGTGGGACTTCCCTATAGAATTATATTTCACGCAACTTCGATCTTTGCAATGCTTCTCGACCATAGATCTTGATAGATCGTGATCAAAGTTAATGTAGCCCCGATCTAGCTAACTTATTCACCAAGTTTAACTACCTTGTGCCACCGCCCAGAGAGCCACATGGTAGGACACATGAATCTGACATGCGGCCCAATCAGGTGGGTGACATATGTCACATTCTAACTGCATTTCTATCTTACAAAGGTTCTTAACTCCATGACACGAGGCACATGTCCCATGATTCAACATCATCCCTAGTGATGTCAGCAGGCCATGTCACTTCAAGACTTTGAGCTTCAAGAGATTTCACCTTAGCATACCTCGTTTCTCCTGAATGCCGAACTCCTGAACATTCTTACCTTTCGCTCCTTTCTTAATCCTACGGTTCTAATCAGTCCTTGGAAAAATCCAACTATAAACATTTCCTTGCCCATGAATCTACGATGTAGATCCTCTTTGGGACTTTAGAACTTCAGGCTTCAACCCTTTCTTCTCTATCACACATGAACTTCGCAAAAGTCGTGAAGTTCGAAGTACATAGGGGTTAATCCTCATGCACTTTTTTCCAGATATGATGTTTGTGAAGGATCCTCATTCTCCTTAACATATCCCACGACACAACTTGAAATCTCGTGGTTCCAAACCCACGGTTACTACAGTCTCTTTTCTCTACAATTGTTCTTGAACTACTATACCTCCTGAGCTTCCAAACATAGAAAATGCCAAGTCAGAAAAGACGTCAGCAAGTTACATCACTTTTTGAGTATGTACTTTGGGGAAAACCAGTTTCTAACATCATAAATCACCTAAAGCGCTGAAGGCCGAAATTAACACTAACCATTGATATAATTCACAACTGAATCTAAGTTTTTTCCTTGGCTTATTCTACTGTTTTTTTTCCACATAATTAAAAATCTAGCATAGTTACTAAACCCTCATTTTATTCTTTTGCAGGTTGTGCAACTCGAGGTAATCAGATGAAGGAAACATATCGCTCGAAAGGTATTCGAGTTATGATCTATGCGCACATTACTTCAGTTACATACATAATTTGGTGTATACTTCTTAACACTTTGTTTACAATACAAGAGGTTGTGGAGTCTTTGATCTATGGTAATCCAACTGTAATATTTGGACAATTATTGATTGAATACAATGGTTTCTTTTGCAATATACTTTGAATTCATTACTATATTTCTGTGGTAATCAAGAATGTATTCGGATTTTTATTCATTCTAATTATTCTCTCTAGTAATTGTTTATTTACATATTTAAATCAAAATTAAATATATATGTACCACCATACCATTTCAAATAAATTATATATTCACTATCCTTTAACTATACTAAGCTATCATATTCCTAACAAATAAAAATCATAATCATAACATTGACAAGGAATGCAAGCCAAGATACATATCTGAAACCTGATGGTGGAATAAAAATGGAACAACCACATTCCACCCAACCATAGAACAAAACATCCAAGTTCACTTGCCATGTTCACCCCCTAGCGTGACCATGAGTCCATAAGGTAAAATTGAATGATCCTCCCTAGCTATAGTCTCCATCCACAGATCATAAAATCATTTTCCCACACTAATAGTTCTCATAACAACAAATAGTTTATTTTCCAAGATCCACAAATCAGAAAATCCTTTGCCTCACACTAACAGTGCTCATAAAATAAAATAGTTTATTTTCCAACATCCACAGATCAGAAAATCCTTTCCCTCACACTAACAATGCTCATAACAACAAATAGTTTATTTTCCAACATACTAAGAAATGTACTACCTCCTCCATATCTTGTTTTTATATCGATCCTTGTGCCTAGGTATTTCCTTCCCTCATTGGGAAATTTTCATCTTTACAAATCCATGATTATTAGGGGCTTCTAGTGGCCAAATTCCTCATTTTACACTTGTAAAAATCTACCTTGAGGTAACTCAAAATTATTGCTCCATTTGTCTTCCAACATTTAATTTATTAAAAGTTTGTCTTACACATGTGTCAAAATAAAAGAGGATAGTTGGGAAAGTCAAATGTTTTCCCAACAGTAATCAAATAATTAATTACAACAATCAAAATTCCGAATTCGGATTTTCCATAAATGGCAAATAATTTCAAAATCGGAATTTTCCAAAAACAAAAATTAATTTCAAAGTTCACTTATAATTTAATATTCTAAAATTTTAGGATATCAGAGACGATCTGATAAATTAATTTCTAGAACTATTGAGATTTGTACCATACAACAAGGAAGACAAGGTAAATATACAACGATTCTTAAGTTGTCTACCACATTCGTACAAGGACAGAATTGAATTTGACAATCCCAAGACTTTAAATTAAGTGTTTAGAAAGGCTCGGATGTGCTATGATCAATACAAATAGAGGTCTAAAATTCCCAAGGCATGGAAGGACAAGAAATAAGACATAATGAATCACCAAAAGAAAGGGTTCGAACTAGCCCCTTTTTGGAATATGGAAAAAAGTTTCCAAAACAAGGACTATCATTCCAACACCCAGAGTGCTCAAGGGGGAGGTAGACCAGTTAAACTGGGAGTCAATAAAGTTGGGGACAACCCTAGAGAACCATTTAAGTGTTGGGAGTGTGGAGAACCTCACTTGAGGAGAAATTCTCCACGCTTAATTTATACGGTAAGAACTACAATCCATAACCTGCAAGGAGCTTCGACAGTAGGAGATATGGGCATAAGCGTGCACAAAATTAATGCATCTATGGATGGCAGGCAAGATGATCATCAATCCACTATCATGGAGGTTGAAGGTAAAATTCATGATAACCGCATTTCCATATTAATTGACCCAAGAGCTAGTTTGAGTTATGTTACTCCTGGTTTAGTCGAATTAAACAAGATCAAGAAATTAAAGCATGCTAAGTCTTGGTTAGTACACTTAGAAACAGGGACCAAGAGAAAGGTAAGAAATTTTATTCCTAAATGTGAACTTAGCATAGACAGTCAAAGTACAAAGTTAGATCTGAACATTTTACCTTTTGGATATTACTATTTAATCATTGGAATGTATTGGTTAGAGAAACATAAAGTAATATTAAACTGTTATGAAAAGTCACTTATTTACAGAGATGAAAACAACATAGTTAGGACGATACAAGGGGTCATAAAACCAATTTCGGTTAGGTAGATATCAACCATGTAGTTTAAGAAATGTATGAACAAAGGTTGCCAAGTTTGTGTTGTTTAGGGAACTAACCTGTTAGAAAAGGAAAAGAAACCCAATTTAGAGGACTTTTGAGTCCTACATGGGTTTAGAGATGTATTTGTGGACGAAATACCAGAACTAACTCCAAGAAGAGAGATATATTTCTCTATCAATCTACTACCTGGATCTGCCCCGATATCTAAGGAACCTTATAGAATGAGTCTACCCGAATTAACGGAATTGAAAATTTAGTTGCAAGAACTATTAGATAAAGAATATATTAGACCAAGTGTCTCATGTTGGGGAACATCGATTCTCTTCGTTAAAAAGAAAGATGGGACCTTGAGACTATCCATTGAGTATCGACAACTAAATAATATGACGATCAAGAATAAGTATCATTTACCTAGAATTAATGACCTGCTTGACCAGGTTGGAGGAGCAAGGATCTTCTCTAAGTTAGATTTAGGGTCTCGTTATCAACAAGTTAGAATCAAATACAAAGATATAAATAAAACAACATTTAGAACATGTTACAAACACTATGAGTTTGTCGTAATTTCATTTGGTCTTACCAATGCACCAACAACCTTTATGTGTTTGATGAATAGTATATCCAGTCAATATCTGGATAAATTTGTGTTGGTGTTTATCGATGATATTTTAGTTTACTTGAAAACAATCGAAGAACATGAAGAACATATGAAAACAGTATTGAAGACCTTAAGGAAAAACATGTTTTATGCGATGTTTGATAAGTGTGACTTCTACCAAACAAAGATACAGTACCTAGGATGATGATATCCGAACATGGTATTGCAATTGATCTAGAAAAGTTAAAATCCATTATGGAATGGCCTATCCCTAAGGATGTAGAATACATCAAATCATACATGGGAATTACCGGTTATTACCAAAGATTTATCGAAGGATTTTCTAAGATCATGCATCCAATTACATCCCTGCAGAAAAAGGGAATAAGATTTACTTACACAAAAAAGTGTCAGGAAAACTTTGATAAATTAAAAGGACTCTTAACTACAACACCTATCCTAAGGGTAGAGGATCCCGATAAATATTTTACAGTTTGCGTTGATGCAGCAAATAAGTCTTGGGAGGGTTCCTAACATGAGATGGACATATCATCTATTATGAATCACGTAAAATGAAAGAACATTAATGGAATCATGTTACACATGATTTGCAATTAGCAACCATAATTCATGCTCTGAAAATGTTCTGACATTATTTAATGGGGAGAAGGTTTATGTTACTAACCAACAACAGTGGTGTAAAGTTTTTATTTATTCAACTAGATCTCAACGCAAGGCAAGCAAGATGGCTATCCTTTTTAAGTGAATTTGATTTCGAAGTACGACACATCAAAGGTAAAGAAAATAAATTTGCATATGTTCTAAGTCTAAGGACTAACAAACTTTATGAGATAAGTGTTAGCATAGAAGAAAACGACATCAAACAAAGAATAAAATCTGCAAGCAGTAATGACGAAAAAGTATATCAAAACAACAACATAATCGCAAGAAAATTCAGGAAAAATGAACAAAATAGATCCGAGTTTAGATAAAAATGGAATGGTAAGGTTCAAAAACAAGTTGTATGTACCTAATTCTACTGATTTAAAATAAACAATTATTGACAAATTGCACAAAAGGTTGTTTTTTGGTCATCGAGGATACCAGAAAATGATAACAGCCTTAAAAATATTGTTTTATTGGCCTAACATGAAGAGTGAAATAGTTGAATACTTATCTAAATGCTTAGATTGTCAACAAATAAAGGTAGAACATCAACATCCAACCATTCTGCTACAGCCTCTACCTATACCAGAATGGAAGTGGGAGATTATCTCGTTGGACTTCATCACAGGTTTTCCTAAGACTCAAAAGAAAAATGACTCGATTATGGTAGTGATTGATAAACTTAGCAAATCTTCACATTTTTTACCTGTGAAATCTACTTATAAAGAAATTAATATTGCTGAAATTTTATGAAAGAAATATTTAGATTGCATGGAATTCCTAAGATGGTGATCTCCGATAGAGATGTCAAATTTACATCAAAGTTTTGGAAGGAATTGTTTGCAGGATTGGATACTAACTTGAATTTTAGCACAAGCTACCATCCACAAACAGATGAACAAACTGAACAAACGAATCATATTTTGGAAGACATGTTACGAGTGTGCATGAGAAAGAAACCAACTAAGTTGGAGGAGTACCTACACTTAGTTGAATTTGCTTACAATAATGGCTATTAGACATTAGCCGAGATGAGTCCCTTCGAAGCATTATACAAAAGGAAATGCACAACCCTGATTAGTTGGGATAATCCAATTCATAGGATTATGATGGGACCAGAAATGCTCCAGGAAATGGAGAAAATGGTAGAAAGGGTACAACATAATTTAAAGGAGGCCCAAGACTAACAGAAAAGCTACACAGATTTAAAAAGGAGACACCAGGAATTTCAAATTGGGGACCATGTATATCTGAAATTCAAAGTAAGGAGGAGCTCTCTAAATATAGGAAATTTTTCAAAGTTGGCACCCAAGTTTTGTGGCCCCTTTGATATTTTAACTCAAATCGGATGCGTGGCATATCAACTAGCACTTCATGCAAACTTAAAAGTTCCTAATGTTTTTCATGTTTCCTTATTAAAAAAGTATATTCACGATCCTACTCACATCATTGATTGGAACATGCTACAGGTGGAACCAAAGGGCGAGTTCCAAGAGAAACCTCTACGCATTTTGGACAGGAAATAAACAATACTGCAGAACAAGGCCATTGCCCAGGTAAAATTGCAATGGAAGCACTTTAGCCCTGAAGAGGCCACTTGGGAATTGGAGGAAGATTTGATGAAATCTTATCCAATACTATTTTCAGAGAGGAATGAACATTGAGGACAATGTTGTACTTAAGGGGGAGAGGATGTAATATCCTCAAATTTTAGAATATTAAATTCTAAGTGAACTTTGAAATAAATTTTCATTTTTGGAAAATGGGAACCCTAGGGGAAGCGATGGTGCAGATGCCGAATTCCGCTCAGCAACAATAGCAATAGGCGGCGACGGTGGTACCGAACGCTTCTCTGTATGTGGGAGATCTGGATCCCACCATCACCGAAGGGCAGCTCTACGACATCTTCAGTCAGATTGCCCCCGTTCTTTCAGTTCACGTCTGCAGAGATCAAATCAGCATGAACTCCCCTGGTTATGCCTCCGTCAACTACAACCACTCTCACAAGGGAATGGCATTGGCATTTGATGAGTTCGGGAGGCCATTTATCAGAATAAGGGAGCAGGAGCAGAAAACCCGAATAAGAGGCTCAGATGCTCAGAAGGCCAACTTTTCGGCCGCCAGGTTCATTGCGCGAATCCTCCGCACCTCCCTCGGTCCCAAGGGAATGGACCAGATGAACGGCGATGTCACCATCAGGTTACAAGGTTGGTTGAGCAAGCTTCTAGTCGCCCCAGATCCCAAGAGATCGCTGAGCGACTGCATGAGGGTTATGCAAATGGAACAAAACCCTAACGGGGAGAAGGAAGTGATGGTCCTTTGTAGGGCCGAGTTGGACCAGTAGGTACTAAACCCTAGCCGTCGCCACCGATGCCTTAACCTACATAGCAGCAAGACTAGCTCCGAGATCATGGCAAGCTTCCCCCTTTTTATAAAGACCATTG
>JASDQU010739701.1:25745-57483 GCA_032191745.1 Picea mariana | reverse complement strand
ATTAGTTTATTTTCTTGGAATTTATTTATATCAAATAATTTGATTAAGTTTGAAATAGTAATAAAAATAATAATATCACTTAATATAAACTATAAAATACATCATAAAAGAACGTGTATAAAATACTAAATATTCTTTAATTTATTTTGTTATATTCTTTAATTTATTTTGTTAAAGTTTATCTATCTCGAGTAACTTCATTAAGTTTAAAAGAGTAATAAAAATAAGCTTCAACATCGCTTCCTTTACTATTTTATTTATTTCCACTCATATGGGGTGTTGAGAAGGGGCGTTGACCTTATACATGGTGAGCCTAGTCTCCACCTCACACGATATTGAGAGGACATAGCCTTAAGTGATGGGAGGGGTTAGTGTTCTAAATGGAGTGAGGACATAGCCATAGTCTACCTCCGTGCATGATTATGGAATGGATTCAGATAAGGACTTGATGGACGTACGAAGACGATGAAAGGATGATGTAAAGTGATGAAAATCAAATTTATGTTTTTCACATGATATGAGTGGACTGAAAACTAGGTAGAACCATAAATGTAGAGGATGATTATATTGAGTGGATGATCAAGGTCTAGACAAGAGATGATTGTTATAACCATAGGAAGGAGGATAGGGGTATCAGTTCTCTGTGTGAATTTATTTCATGTATCGTTGAGGAGTTTTCTTTCTATGTGGGTAACTCTCGAGATTTTTTTTGTCAGAATTTTAGCCTCTCTAAGTGGGAGAGGAATCCCATAATATTTCCTTTGGTTATCCCTTGGAAAAGTTTTTTTAAGGAAAGAGTGTCGAGGTGTCAAGGTGGTGGGGTTTCTTTTCTAGTCGAGGTGTGCATTTTTTAAGGAAAGAGTGTCGAGGTGTCAAGGTGGTGGAGTTTCTTTTCTAGTCGAGGTGTGCAACCAAAGTTTCACGGTGCGACTCCTTTCGAGTTTCACGGTGATGGATAGAAAGTAGTTCTCCATGGAGCTTCATCACATTGCGATCGCTTTGCCTTGACACTCCTAATCTTGAAGTATCCCTGGATTTCATGGCTTTCGTGATCCAAAAGAAGGCCTCACAAAGAACTCAGGACACACGGTCTAACAAAGCTTCCGAGAAGAATAAGCTAATCTATGAAAAATATATTCAACTGAAAACAAAACAAAAAGTAAAAAATCTAGTACGAAGAGAGAGAAGTGGGAGATTGACAAGTAAGGAGGGAGATTGACCAGTAAGGAGACCCTCAAGCACAAAATATAATAAGAATCTCAAGATTGGGTTGAAGACATGGGATTCATTGAGTCCCATAATACCAAACTCTTTAGGGCTATGGATTTATATTGTCTTTTAAAAATGTTGGTCGCCCTATCCATGGATGATAAGGATGAAAGGCAAGTGGAGACTTTGGATAGAATTATAAAAATCAAAGCCAAGTTCACGGTTTTATGTAGAGTGGCCTTAAGAATCATTTTTTTAAATGTTTAATAAAGCATATTAATTTAGATTAATTTTGACTTGCCATCTTCATCGCTATAACTTAAATCAAATTCATCCACCCCTTTGCAATAAAAAAACGGTATGAGCCTCAGATGTTCTCGACATTTATCCTCTGAGTTCCCTACTACTTGATACAGATCAACCATTTTGCTTTTCCTTCTAGATCTCTGCGCAGTTCATTTTCGTTGGTGCTCGCTAATTTGGCCATTGGAGTTTAATTTTAATTCTCTGAAGCAGAGCAACACGCCTATAATGTCCAGAGCTATGGATAGCTCTTCTGTATCTCGAGGGTTGGTATTTTTTACTTGAGTCAATATGGTTTAGCTGGGTTTGAGTTTCATTAATAGAGCGTTGATGGGATTGGTGATAATAAATGTTTTTAGAGAGTGTAAATTTAATTTTGGTGTCAGATAGTACAGGCTTCTCTGTATAGGAGGATGCAGGGTTAGTTTCAGTGTCAAGCAACTATAGGGATGTAAATAGAATATTTTGTTTTAAGTTATATTTTACTTTAAAGATGGGATTGTTGAAGATAATGTTGTTTTCTATTTTTAAGGTTATGGCCAAGCCAGCACACTAAATGGATGGTAAAGTCTACGAAGGTATATATACCCTACCTTCCTCTGGATTTGAACCTGTGACCTCTTAAAAGGAAACACATGTTCTTAGCCATTAGGCCCACTCAGGCTGTATAGTAAAGGTTGTTGAGTTATGCCTTTGATAATATTTGCAATGGTTTCAACGCTTTTGTTGTTGTGCATATAACACTTTTATCAAGACAAAAGATCGCATATAACACTTTTATCAAGACCAAAGACCAGAGTATAGGCAAAACTTGATTTTAGTTGCCCAAGTTCTAAAAGAACTGCATTTCCAAACAAAAAGGGAGGTGTTGTAATAGATTTATGGAAAATAATTTATCTCCAAAATCTGAACTTGCTAATCTAAAACTTTGACTTTGTAAATGATTTGAAGTGGCATAAAAATCCACCAAGCAATTCCTAACTCTACAACTTCTAGAATCTATTTGTGAAGAACAAGCTTGCTTCCTAACGACTCTATCTTCATTTTTAGGCGTTTTATTCTTAAGTACGCCTAATATAGAGTGCATATTAATCCCATGTTGAACTTGCAATTTCCGTGTTTTCCTTCTATGTTTTGGTGATTTTATTTTATTTCACAGAATAGAATTTTTATTGTCTAATTCTTGTTTTGATGCTCAGATGAGTGGTGTTCCTGGAATCTCAGCTTTTCCAAAGGCGGATAACATGTTCTCTTAGGTTGGCAACATGAATGAGGGAAAATATACTGTTTATGAAGGTCCGGTATATAAGCTTTCTTTTCATTTTCCAAAGGATTATCCCTTCAAGCCTCCGCAAGTGAAAATTGAGACACCTTGCTTCCATTCTAATGTTGGAGAGGATGGAAACATATGCTTAGACATTCTTCAGTTAAGTGAAATTTGAGACACCTTGCTTCCATCCTAATGTTGACGAGGATGGAAACATATGCTTAGACATTCTTCAGGTAGGTTTTGTTTGTTTCTTGTCTTTTCCCTTGGTGTCTAGTTTTTTGACAGCTTCTTGCAACTTGCAAACACCTATAAGAACTAAGTATGTTGGGCAATCTGTTACCTTTTGTACATTGATTCCTAATGAAAACTGATTACAGGATAAATGGTCCTCTGAATATGATGTCCGTACTATCCTCCTGTCTATTTAGAGCCTTCTGGGAGGTAAATGGAATATTTATCTGGATCAAATTGTAATTTTATATTCCTATTGTTTTGGCTTCCAAACTCATCTAGTTATTTTGTTGTGCAGAACCAAATAGTGAATCTCCTCCATTTCAATTTCCATGCAGAAGAAATATGGAACAATCAAGAGGGTAATGATTGTAACCCTCGCATATTAAAATAAAATATAATTAGTGATTGCATAGAAGTATCATTTAACTAATTTCGTTTTGCTTTTAGCATATAAAAATTCAGAAATATCTAGAATAATGCACTGATTACTTCACAAAGAAAAATGTGTCGATTTCAAAAGTGCAGTGCTGAAACAGTACAAGGATGACGGTGGAGTAACTGGTCAATGCACCGATTACTTCATAAAAAAATGTGTCGATTTCAAAAAGGCAGTGTTGAAACAGTACAAGGATGATGGTGGAGTAACTGGTCAATAATTTCAATTCATGCAGCTTTCAAGACTTTGAGATTTTTTTCCTTCGGTGCAATCAAATTGTAAAAGATGGTAGTTTTAAAAAAAAAATTCCTGTATAGTGGATTCTTATTGCGAAAACATCTCATTCAAGATGCCACTCAAATATTATAAAAGATTCATATGCAACTCTTCACGGTAAAGAGATTGCTTAGGGTGTAATCACTTGCATAACTTAAAACGAAGGGATATATCTGACCTAGATATATTTGACCTTTGAGGTCAATAACATGTTTGATGAATAATGTTGCGTTTTTTTTATAAATGTATATGAATACATTTAGTTGACACATAATTGGCAATTGTTAGTCATGAACATATATCTTATGAATGGTGGTGGCTTTTTTATATAAATGTATAAGATTAGTTATCAATGATTGTAATGAGCCCCGCCATTACTACTATGCATAAGTACAATATTTTTTTTTTAACGCAAGGAAAGTAAATTCAATAAAACAATGAAGACCACTAACACAATGCACACAATCACATAACATACAAACATAACAACCTAGTATACTAGCACATCATGCAACTTAAGCAACAAATGAACATTTAATCAAGAAAGAATAAAAACAACTATCTTCCTGTCCAACCTGCAATGGTTAAGACCTCTAGGACACATAAGCAACACTCAACCCCACGTCCCCATCGATTTTGACCATTTAAGGTCTCAAGGCTAGCGACTCGAGGAACAAGGAGGTGTCTAAGTCCCACCCGACACAAACAAGACCAAACCGACTAAGCTAACTGACAACATCGAATTCAACCAAACAAAACCAACATCAATGACACAAGTAACTAGAACCTTCACGGCAAGAGATCAACAATAATATTAAAATGTTACATCATCACGAAGCATATGACCCAAGGCGAGGTTATCATACACACTTGTCACTCAAGCGCGCTTGATCTCGTCATAAGGAATCATGCGGCCACCTTGCGACAAGCGTAATAGTAACTAAGGCGCACACTTAAACAGTCACAAACACTTTAAATCAAGACACAAGAATGAAACACCACGAATCCCAAACGAGCGAAATCTATAACGAGAGCACTCCAAACAATCAAGTTAACGAGGCTTAAGGTAACTACCTTCAATACATGATTAGATTTGTGCAACAATCTATAAGTATCACATTAACATTTTTCCAACATAAAACCATTCTACACAATATATCCAACCTCAATCTTAATTAATTAACATGTAACATGGCTTCCCTAACTTCCTTTAAACACGACCCTTCAACATCACAAGGAAGGAAACATCTCATAAATAATAAGTTATAGTTTTTGACATCTTTCAACTATTAAACTAACAACATCAACAATCTCCACCTGCTCCTTATCTTAATACCCTATTATAAAACAATTATAAATGCAATGTAAAAACAATTTTAATCTATAGTGACCATTACGACAGTTATAAAAAATCATTAAAGAAATTTAATTATCACCGTTAATCACATGAACTAAATTTAAGCACAGCTCTAAACATTGAAACTAATAAAAGCCACTCTATCAAGCTCCCAATCCACATGTTAGTAAATTATTCACTAAACTAAAACTGTTAAGGATTACTAAAGGCAATTAATCATGCTGCCAATAACCACCACCCATTTATTATTCTCTTTCAAACATACACTACTACCATTTGATCTTATAGTAATGGTCTTATTAAACAATTACTCAATGAATAATACGCACATGAGTAGAGTTAACAAATCAACAAGGCAAGGCAAGCCATTAACACGTAAGGCCGCCGCGAGAAAGATGCACCCCAACAGAGTCTTGGAGGGAGATGAGGGTACGTGTACGAAAGTAAATTTAGATCAGGAAATTGAACCAATACGCAATACCTATTAGTGGAACCATCCACATCTGCATTAATCCATACAATTCTGGTGTTAAACTAGGCTCTAAATCAGGCGATAAAACAGTATCTACTCTGTCTATTATCAGGTCTAACTCTGGTGGTTAAACAGGCCATAACACTGTCAGTAAAAAAAAGCGTATCCATTCTGCCATTTCAGACATCATCTCGCGTTTAACCAGCAACATCTCGTCATAGGATTGTGCGCGTGCCAAGGCACAGCATGATGAGGCTACGAAGGCCATGAGATGAACTCATAGACACCACAATCCATTCGCTGAGGAAGGAAAATGGAAGATACACCAATCAATCCGTCGGGGAGAATCGGAGATACAACAGAGACAACTCGCTGGATAAGAAAACGATAGGCAGAGGTAGAGAGCACTCCGTCTCGAGCCTCCTGTGCTAGGTGGATGTGCAAGAAACTAAAACAACTCAGAGGGTTGATACTGAGAAGGAGCGCAAGAGTTTAGAGATGGTTGGGTGAGAAAATTGTAAGCACATCGCAGAGGATTTATGGGTGTATGCGCCAAGAAAAATGATGGTTATCAGCTCGTCGAAGGCCTTAAGAACGCAGAGTTTGTAGTAAGAAATTACTGCACAAACAAGTACAAGGAATCACTGAGCAATTGATTAGAATTTCACTGTAAAGGTCTGGGATTGTGGAGAAATAAAGAAATACAGGTAATGAAATCCAAGGACAATATGTCGCTACGCTAAGGAAAACAATAACACATGTAAAAATTAATCAATCAACAATTTCAATTCTGCTCCAGAGGGATAAATAAACACGGTGCCTTCTTTTACATTGACATAAATGAATCAACTCAATATTCAATAACACATTTTTTTATTTGTAGTGCCACAAGCATAATAACAGGCAACGAAATAATGTTCAATAAGATCCTTTTTATGGTAGCACTACAAGCATAGTAACACACAGTGAAATAATGTTCAAACCAACATTTTTCAATATTTTTAAATAATGTTCAATATTTTTATGTGCAGCCCAACACGCATAAAGTAAAATATAGGAAAATTGATTCAATAGTCATTTGTTACAGTGCTACAGGAAACAAATATTGTGCAAACGGAAATTACTCTCTGTGAAACATGAAGCCATACTAATAAAAAAAACACAGATCATACAGAGCAAAATCTTATAAATTTTATAAACAACATATGTATACTGACAAGTATGTCCCATGCTTCCTTGGCTTGCTTTGATGATGCAACTCTTGGGAGTTTTCTCTCATGCATGGCTTGATGTATGTAAAACATCATCTTTCCATCCTTCTTTCTTTGATCTTTCAAGGCATCATTTTCATCTTGTATGAGGTCATTGTACCATGCCTGATCTTTTGGTTCCACACAACCATTCTTGACTATCTCCTAGACATCTTGACCTGAAATAACACTTTCATGGTCCAGGACAAAAACTCATATTTTTTTCCTGTAAAAGTAGGAGGTTGCAGATTTGAAGTAGAAGCCATATTTTCAGGTTATGACACGGTTGTTGCTCTTGGAACTTACTCTAATAAAACTATTATGATCAACCTTGTTTCATGAAACCTTCTCTGGTAAGGTTTACATCACATTCACAAAATCTAGTCAGTGAAGCGTAACATCCCCAAAAATAAATTATTTTTAAGTCTGAAATTGGTTAGCAAATTATTGTCATTTATGGTAAATTCAAAATTGGAAAATTATTACCATTTATGACAATTCTGAATTTTGAATTTAGTTAATTGTAATTGATGATTCAAATAACTATTTGACTATGACACTTGTATGAAACAAAATATTTTATATTTATTGTTGATGGACAAATGGAACAGCGTATCCATTCTGCCATTTCAGACTCCCTTTGCATTTAACCAAAAACATCTCATCAAAGGATTGTGTGCACGCCAAGGCACAACAGCACGATGGGGCTACGAAGGCCATGAGGTGAACTCATAGACACCACAATCCATTCGTTGAGGAAGGAAAATGGAAGATACACCAATCAATCCGTCGGGGAGATTCGAAGATACAACAGAGACAACTCGTTGGATAAGAAAACGATAGGTAGAGGTAGAGAGCACTCCGTCTCGAGCTTCCTGTGCTAGGAGAATGTGCAAGAAACTAAAACAACTCAGAGGGTTGATACTGAGAAGGAGCGCAAGAGTTTAGAGATGGCTGGGTGAGAAAATTGTAAGCACATCGCAGAGGGTTTATGGGTTGATGCGCCAGGAAAAATGATGGTTATCAGCTCGTCGAAGGCCTTAAGAATGCAGAGTTTGCAGTAAGAAATCACTGCACAAACAAGTACAAGGAATCACTGAGAAATTGATTAGAATTTCACTGTAAAGGTCTGGGATTGTGGAGAAATAAAGAAATGCAGGTCATGAAATCCAAGGACAGTATGTCGCTACGCTAAGGAAAACAATAACACATGTAAAAATTAATCAATCAACAATTTCAATTCTGCGCTAGAGGGATAAATAAACACAATGCCTTATTTTACATTGACATAAATGAATCAACAAAAATATTCAATAACATATATTTTTATTTGCAGCACCACAAGCATAATAACAGGCAACGAAATAATGTTCAATAAGACCCTTTTTCTGGCAGCGCTACAAGCGTAGTAACACACAGTGAAATAATGTTCAAAATGACATTTTTATTGAAGTGCAATAGCATAAAATCACACTTTGAAATAGTGTTCAAAGATATTTTTATTGCAGCACAACACGCATAAAGTAAAATATAGGAAAATTGATTCAATAGTCATATGTTGCAGTGCTACAGGAAACAAATATTGTGCAAATGGAAATTACTCTCGGTGAAACATGAAGCCATACTGATAAAAAAACACACATAGATCATACAGATCAAAATCTTATAAACAACACATGTATACTGACAAGTATGTCCCATGCTTTCTTGGCTTGCTTTGATGATGCAACTCTTGGGAGTTTTCTCTCATGCATGGTTTGATGTATGTAAAACATCGTCTTTCCATCCTTCTTCCTTTGATCTTTCGAGACATCATTTTAATCTTGTATGAGGGAATTGTACGATGCCTGATCTTTTGGTTCCACACAACCATTCTCGACTATCTCCTAGACATCTTGACCCCGAAATAACACCTTCATCGTCAAGGACAATAACTCATATGTTTTTCCAGTAAAAGTAGGAGGTTGCAGATTTGAAGTAGAAGCCATATTTTCAGGTTATGACACGGTTCTTGCTCTTGAAGCTTACTCTGATAAAACTATTCTGATCAACCTTGTCTCATGAAACCTTCTCTGGTCAGGTCTACATCGCACAGACAAAATCTACTCAGTGAATTGTAACATCACCAAAAATAAATTATTTTTAAGTCTGAAATTGCTTAGGAAATTATTTTAGTTTATGCTAAATTCGAAATTGGAAAATTATTGTCATTTTTGGCAATTCTGAATTTCGAATTTAGTTAATTGTAATTGATGATTATGACTTTGGGTAGAGATCTGATTTGACCCAAATAACTATTTGACTATGACACTTGTATGAAACAAAATATTTTATATTTATTGTTCATGGACAAATGGAACAATGAGGTTAAAATCAGCTGACCATGACTCCATGAGAGAGGAACATGTTGGAACTACCTCACAGATGAATGTAACAAGTGTAAAATCAAGAATTTGGCCATTGGCAACCCCTGAAAATCAAGGATTTGGAAAGATGTGAAAATTTCCAAGGGGAAAAAGACCTAGGCACAATTGCTTTTGATATATAACATATGGGAGGAGTTAGGACGTTGCCTGGTATGTTGGGAAAATGAATGATATCTTGTTGTTATCAACACTACTTTCTGAATGTGAGGCAAGAAGTTGTTGAAACTGAAGGACTATTGCTAAGGAGGAGTTTTAAGTTCTCCCTCATGGATTCATGGTCACGCTAGGGGTGAACGGGACAAGTAACTTGGTTGTTCTATTCTAAGGTTGGGAGGAACTTGGTTGTTCCATTTGTTGTTCGACAATTGTTCAGATATGTCTATCTACTCCTCTATTCAAATGTTATTTGGAATTATTGACTGATGGGATTGCATCTATTTAAATATGAATGAGGCACTTTGTTTTATTAAATTATGAATGAATGAAGTGAAATGTTGTATAAAACATTAAAGTTTAACTGTGACTATTGAACAAACCTTTCTAAGTATCTTGGCTGGAATGAAATCAAATTATAGAAATGTATTAGGAAATATAGTTGTGTTAAATATAATACTATTTCATTATATTGTGCTAGAAATCCCTACCAGATCAGTGAACCATATACATCTGGTTATTTTCATTTGCAAGTAAACTTTAGACTATGCAAATACTATTCTGGAAGTAAATTTGAGATCAAAAACTTCTACAGGGTCATCCCTTAATTCTAGATGAATTGCCCTACCAATTTAATCACTGTTGGAATTGATTTCATACAATAGGAAGTAATTGTGTATACGGATATGTATATATATAGATATATACAAAAATGTATAAATAACTATACAAAACTACATGATTCATTCTAAAATGCTAGTGTTTATGGATATCCAATAGGCGCTAACAATATAATGGAAGACAAACCATCTAACTAATCATAAATACATTTCTAGAAACAAATGATAGAAAGAGAATAGTCTAACTAGTCATAAACACATTTCTAGAAAATGAAACGATCAGAAGTGAGCAACCTAACTAGTCATAGATAAATTTATGGAAATGAAATGATGGAAAGCAAATAGTTTGTCTAGTCACAAATGAAGACCTGGAAAGGAAAATAATATAAGGGAAAACGAATAGGCTAGCAGATCGCATACGAAGTTCTGGAAATGCAATAATAGAGGGACGAAAACCCGATGAGTCAAAAAAAGAGATTTTGAACATCTACAATTTGTATGTACGTATACTTCTTCGATAAATTTTGAGTTTCACAACTATATTAACAAATCATATAATCATTCCAACTTATGTATAAGTATAAGACCAAAATAAAGAATTGACCAATAGAGCTTCCATCTAAGTCAACTATTCAATTATAAACAATGGTATAGTCCTCACATCATCCTATTACACAATAATAGAGTTTTGGTCTTTATGTCTTTCTTTAAACTGAAGATACAAAGACAATGGGTCAACCATCGTTATGAATGAATGGATTCGCTCACGATGATAGCATTCTAGATTTAGATTCAGATCTATCCTTAGAAAACCTAGGCACTCTCTTAAGAGCAGTGATAAGGAACCTGAATACCTTTTGTGCATATGGGAGGGGCCTGAGTCCATAATTTTGCATGGTCAAATGTTTGTGCAATGAAATACAAATTATTATTATCAGTAATTATTCAACAGAAGTAAAGCGAGTGTACCCTGCAATAGAATGATTTAATATAGGAAATGCATATATCGAGTTTTACTTAACTTACGACTTAGAACAACTGATGGTTTTTCTCCCTTTCGCATTTGGTTGAGCAGTCGCCCCCAGGCCGAAGGGGAAGGTGGCCCAAGAACCTCCTGATGGGTACTATCGCAACAATAGGGTCCCATCATTAGAATTGGTTACCAAATCATCTAGATCAAACTCTTCAGAAAATGAAATAAATAAAAAACATTAACATTGAAAATCCGAACCGCATGGGTTTGCACAATGCGAGTAGGACGAATGCATTGATCAAAACTTTAAACATAGAGTTAAATGCTATTTGTCAATGATGTTATCAAATCTAACATGGACCGGCTGTCTGTGCTGAAGAAGATTCTTTTATTCAAAGTTTAAATATAGAGTTAACATTCATGCCAAATTTACCAGTCTTCGAATGGTGTTTACCACACGTAGACAACGATAATAATAGAATGAACTTCTTTAGCCCAAGAATTTGTTATAGACTCAAATATGTGTATGTTGCAGGGTATTTTCTTAACAAATTATCCAGTGCAAAGAATCCCCAAATTATATTATATACTCAATGGAAATACAAAAAATCCTTTAAAAAGACATTACAATCGTAAGAGTCTGCTAATGACCTATTAGAATCTTCCGAATGGTGGAATCCCCAAAAAAACTCTATATAGCATGCAATACACAGTGTGGGTTCTACCCTATCAAATTAACTTCTGGACTAGAACTCCCGCGTGGTCTCACAGAGGCTCAACACCAGGTAAAAATGCATAATGGTAAGGGTAACCCATAAAAGAGAATAGAGGGATAACGAAAAACCCCATAAGTAAATGAAGGTACGTTAACCCCTGCTAAAATTCATGTGTGAGATTGTGGAAGCCGGAAAAAATAAGGTGGAGTAGTGAGAAGGTTCTGAAAGGATTTGGAATAAAACAACAGTGAAGTCTACTTATCCAGGAGCAAGAACAGTCCAGGGAGTTACGAGGAGAATAACAATAATGTGGAAAAATTTCACTAAAATTCATTATAAGAATTACAGTACAAAGGGTTTCTCCCACTGTAATGAAACCATGAGGGTTCCATCCAACTATTAGAATACAAAAGCATCGAGAACTTACCAGGGTGGTCGGGTAGAGATGCCTACTTCCACTGGGTAAAATCCTTCAAGTCACCAATCTCCCTCGCTGAGAAACAACGCAAAGCTAATTCGAAAAAACTTCAAAAATGCCAAAAGAAACTCATCTATCCCTAAAACAACCCTTACTACGCAGAGTAAATGATGATGGTACGAAGGCTGGCTCTCGCCATGTGATGGGGAAGAGATGGCGCAATCATATTGGACGAGGGGACAAGTGATAACCATTGAGTTTCGCACTCACGGGGTCTCCATTAATGGTCGGTTCAGAGGTGTAATTCACGTCTGACAAGAACCCTTCCTTTCACATTAAGAGGTGCGAAGTAAAGGACAATCCCTTCATGATACAACAAACTGGACCATCTAACTCTAACTACTATCATTCAGTTAAGACATCGTTTGGTTAAGGCAGGGTTAAACTATTTGTTAGGGTTACACTTGTATCAAACCTTCATGTTAATACTAACCGGAAGAACAATACATAACCAGTAATCATAAGTGAATCGTTCAATCTACTTAGGCCATGTGAAGTAAGGTCAAACACCTTATGTTAAGCCGAAACATTTTTTCACTAAGAGTGTACCCTCCCGACCCCTTTGTAAAGTGAATATAGTCTATAGTATATGATTAGTATTTTGAAAAGTCAAGTGCGGTTTCCCTTGCGCCCAAGCATGGCAAACTTAGGGAAGAATACATAATTTGTGATTTTCCTAAGTCTAATACAACATAGATATATAAGTATTAGAATAGTAATAGGATTGAAGGGTTAAAAGGGGATGGATGTCAAAATGTAGATATTATTCGTATAGGAGTTATGTGCAGTAAGAGTTAAGTTGGAGTAGAAATGTTCGTGATGTGATTGTTCATCGTTCAATAGCTAGAACATAAGAATCTTACAGAAATTAACAATTAGCAATGATGATATATACCTATTTTTCTTAACTACAATTCTTCTTTAATATAAATTGAAGATTAATGTTCCTCATGATTTGTTTTTTATTTTGGCAAATTTGGAGTACATTACATAGTTACTAAGACTTATGAGTTAAATTATTTATTGTTTAAATATTTGAATACTACAAAATAAGAAATATTTTAACAGACAGATAACTAATATATTATGAACTTTGCCAAATAATACAAAATACAATAACTATGTTGAGGTTAGGCTCCAACAAATTTTGAACAACTTCTGCAAACTTGTAAAATGAGATCTTGAGCTCTCAAACTTCTAAAACTTCTTGACTCCTTAAAATTGTTGTTGCTTGCTAACTATCTAAGACATCATGTAGAAGTTAATTGACTCAAACAATTAAGACTTCCCACGAAGCCACAAGCCCTGGGCGCCAATTTCTCAGTTCGCCACTTAGCTAGAGATGAAAGACGCAAACAAGATGAAGGTAGCAACCATGGAAATTCTTGCTGCAAACTTGATGAAAACATGATCCTTCACAAGTGCCAAATTCTCCACACTCTATGTTGAGCATAATGATCAGACCCGACCTCTTTCTCTCTTGATGGGAAGAATTTTTCTCGGTCATTAAAGAATGTTTCTATCCACCACCCTAAAACCAAAATGCCCTAAAACATTGGATGCACCACAAGCAATTCCCATGGAAATTGATAAGCGAGTATATCGATGTGTTCTTTGGGCTGAGGCTCCAACTTCAAATTTCAGATGCACGAGAGTTCCCTGTTAAGTTCACTTTGAGTTTAATGCCTTATTAGAAATCAAGTGGCTTTATCTAAGACCACATAATCAGGATATAGCGTACACCTCCTAGCATGCATCACCTTATAAAATCGTATGCATAAGTTATCTAATAAAACCACGGTTTTTCCCTTCCTATTCCATTCACCATTCCATTCAGATCATTCCAGGAGCCTCCCCACCTATTTCCCGAGCCTATCGCTTTTATCCCATTGAAAGCATTAAAATTGAAAAATAAATTAATAATAAACTACTAGACGAAGATCGCACTCAGCATAGGGCCTATCAACGTGACTAGCCTCTTTTTCCATCTCTAAGAAATAACTCAAAGAGTTGTGCCGGGTCAATAATTATTGTGCCCTCAATAATATTAATATAAAAAATTGTTATTCCTTCCTCCTCATTCAAGACTTGTTAGATCATCTCCAGGGAGATCGCTCTTTTAGTAAAATGGATTTAACTTTCTGGTAACACCAATTGACTATGAACCCCATAAACACTTGGATAACAACAATCTGGATGAAATTTGGGCTTTACGAGTCATTTCGTTTGGGATTTCTAATCATATTTTTAATCCCCATTATTTTGATAACATTTTGATTTATAACCTCACTCATTAGGATCATCAATAGCATGTTCGCATTGTGTTTGAACTATTATACAAACACAAGCGCTTTAGATCAAGAAGACAAAATCTTTTTCTTGACAGAGTTCAATCTCATAATCGGGAATTGTTATTGTTGCAACAAGTATTCATGATGACTTGCATAAATTCCAAGCACTATTACAATGATTAGTTTTGACCTATTCTGCAAAATATGTAAACCAAAGTTCATAAAAAATTACTTAGCTATTTTTCAGCCACTGCATCAACTCTCACATCTCAAGGTTTTCCAATGGCTCTTCACCAAGACCAGGCCTTTCGCTAAATGAAGAAAGCTAGATGTCCCAAAACAGTTCCTCATGTAAATCAACCTTTTGATATTGATAGGTGTTGGGATGATTCTGTGTTTCTTATCATACTAAAGGTTTTCCAGCAGGCAAGTTGAATTACAACACTTATCGAGCGAATTATATGCGATATTTCACGAGAATCGCCTACTCAAATAATGTCACCACTATCTTGTTGGTAACACCTATCGAGAGAATTATATGCGGTAGTTCACGAGAATCACCTACTCGAACAATGTCGCCACTATCTTGTTGGTAAGATAGTTGTCCACACACACCTCCATTTACATCCAATATTTTCATATTGTCATTAAATAGAAAAAAACAGATCATCCAGGTCATAGGTATTTTTGTCCATCTACATATTCATAACATAGTTATTGAATGGACTAGAGCTATGGATTAAAACCTAAAACTCAAACTAAAACTCTACCCTAGAAAAAGTCATATGTTTGGCATAAAACACCACATTCAACCCATGAATACGTAGAAATATATTATTTATGGCCTACATTGAAATTATTATTTTCTATTAATGTTCTTAAAATGTCACATGTCAACTCCATATAAAGCATTGAAGGAATGACACATGTCTCTCTTTCTCGAAAGCATCTATCTATCAATGAAATAAAAATTGTGTTACTTTCATTTACTCTCTATCTTTTTCTCGGTTTCTCTATATATAGAGTTGATATAGAATATCTATATATAAAGTTGATATCATTCTATGGCACTCTCTCTATAGAGTTGATAATTATTTTTTGTTATTAATATTTTTTTAAATTTCATATGTCAACTTCATGTTGAGCACTAAAGGAATTACACATCTCCTACATACTAGGATGTAGAAATTCTCTTTCGGTGCAATCAACCCTCGAATTGAAAAATGATTTTACAATCACTACCCTTTTTTTTAGAGGTTAAAATAACAACATGTTTGGCATTATAGCCTTAACAACTAATGTCATTGTAACCAAAATCTTAAAATCAAACAATAAATTTAAAAGTTGTGCTATGAGTAACACATACTTCTTTTTTTGAAATTAAAATTACAACTTTTGTGAGATTATGACCTCTTCAAAATCAACTCCTTAATCAAGAAGAGTTCTCCTCAATAACTCCCTCTTTCTTTTTTTAGCCTAAAATTACAACATTTTTGAAACCATACCTTAAAATACCATTACTATTGAAAAAAATCATTAAAATATATATATTAATTTTTTTATAAAATAAAAAATATTATTTTTTTTTAATACTTTAAACCACCTCACCATCATTTAAAAATGCAAAACCAAAAAAATGAAATTTAAAAAAAAAAAAAAAACATTAAAAATAAAAGTTAAAAAGATGAGAAGATGATTCCTAAAATCCCCATGTTAAAAGGATGGGGGAGGAGATTCCGAGAATCCCCCAAGAGTATTTTGAACCCTTTCACTTGTTTTTTCACATAATATATTTTTATTTGTTTTAGAATGGTTATTGTTTTAATGTTTCTTGTAATTGTTTGTTTGTTTATTTATTTTTATTTTTAATTTGTTTTATGTGTTTTTTTTAATAATTATTTTTTAAGGAGGGTGAAGTATTTTTTGGTCTTAATTATTTTTAATTTATATTTTAAAAAAAAAGTATGTGTGTTTTTTTTTTCTCTTTAATATATATTTTTTTATTAGTAGTGGTGTAATGTACTTATATTTACAAATATTTTAATTTACAAACATTTGAATATTTTAATTTTTTAGAATTTATGTTGTGAAAAGTTTTGTTAAATTTATATTATCTTAAAAATATTGATAATTATGAATATTTTTTAAATATTATTTTCATTTATTTTATTTTAATAGAAATAAATTGATTATAGAATCCAGTTATAAAGAGTAAAATCATTATTTCATGGGAGAGTGAAAAGGGATAAAAAACCTCAAAATAAATATTTTTCATGAAAACAAGTAGGGTATAGTAGGAAACAAATTAACACAAAATTATGTAATATACCCCAATTTTTACTACTATTTTTTTTAAAAGTTATTAAAACCTTAGCACTAAATATTTTAAATGTGTTTGTTAGAGATATATCTTTATATATAATCAATGTCATTTTTGCTCACAGTATAATATCATTACTTAACCAGACCTTAGTCTTATGACTCTAGTTATAAAAGGAATTTTGAAGGTCTCTTAGGAGTTTTCTAAAGGGTTGCTTGGATAATTTGTTTACAATTGTGATATTGTCTTTAAGGTCCTTGTTTTCCCTACCAAGTATGATTTATAGTTTTTTTTGCAAGGATTCGTATTAAGTTTACGATAAATGTAACACAATTAACTTAGAATAAACAATAATTTTAGAACAACGTAGCATAATTAATTTACGGGAAGAAAAAGGGGTTTTAAAACTAAAACTATAAAAATATTTCAAATTTTAAAGAATGGAGTTAGATGAGTTAGACATAACACTTTAACTATGTGAATACTCATTTGTTCGAACAAACTGGAAACACGTGGTATGGACCAACCACACATAACCACGTCTTTTCCTTCACATGTAATTCCAAACATCAAGGTAAAGAGTTACATTGATTCTCAAAATTTACCAAGCTTTGAAATTTTGAAGGTGCGTTAGTAAGTCTGAATGGCATAACCAGAAATTCATAATGAATTTCTTATGTTTGAAAGGATGTTTTTTGAATGTATTCCTACCACATTCTAATTTTATGATATCATAAACGAATAGCCAACTTAGTAAAGAAAATTTGTCCACACAATTCACCTATTAATTCATCTATGACATGAGTAGGAAACTTAACTTTGATTGTCATTTTTTGGAGCTATTTATAATATGGAAACATATGTACCATGAACCATACTTCTTTGTAACCATCACTACTACTGAATAAAAATAAATATGACTAGGTTGAATGATGTATGCATCTAACATTTCTTGGATCATATGATCAATCTCACTCTTCTATGCAAATGGATGCCTTTAAGGCCTAATGTTTAAAAGTAAACTTCCTAGCTCCAAATGAATATCATGATCATTATCTCAAGCACAAGGAAGACCCTTAGGAATCTCTCCAAATACCTTGGAATGGTTGTTGATAACTATTTGGAGATTCACTAGAGCAGAGGAAATAGATGTTTGAATATCTAGTGATCACAATTCTGTAATCACACCATGGTGTCTCCTTTGGAGTAATTTTTCATACTATTAGAACTTATCACCTTAGAGGATTTCTCTTGGATACCTCTAAGATCAATTTATTTCCCTTCTAAGGAAAATCTCATGAAAAGAACTTGAAAATTAAGGTCCATTGTTCCAATGGTTGTAACCGTTGGACGCTAATACTACATCAACACCACCCATTTGGATGGAATATATGGGACTACTCAATAAATACTCTTCCATATTGAGCTTAACATTATGGAACTTTCCAGAACAATTTATGGTACCTCCATACACAATAATTACTTGAAACTTTGGTTCTTGAAATACAAAGAAATTGAAACATTTTGCTAATTCATAATTGATAAAGTGATGGGTACTAAAAGAATCAATCAACACTATCACATTTTTATTTTTTATGTATCCATGTATCTTTAGGTTTTGTGGAGTATTCATGTCGGCCAATGCATGACAATATATTGTTGGAGTAACCTCTTCTAGATATAGATCTTGTCATGGTTCCAATTCTTAATCATACTCCTATTCACAATATATGTAGAATCATTTCTTCTCACCTCATGTACGCCCCTTATTGTACTTGCTATCACAATTGAAACATAATCCATTTTCTCTTCTTTCATCAATTTGTTGAGGTATCAACCTTGTCGGTTGAGTGATGTTAGGAGAGGGAACATTGTGTCATCTATAGATTATAGTGGCCACCCTTCTAGTACCCATACTTTTGTTTTCCACTTCCTTTCCATACTAAAATATTTGTATAGGGATTTAGGTTTGAAAACATGCACCTCATGTTGAACATTACTTTTTTTCCATAAACAGATCTAAAAAATTATCCCCATAACGTGACATCAATTCATTTGTAAAAAAGAACCAAGAGATAATATAATTATTTTTTCTTTCACAAAGTCATCGATACCAAACAAATGGATCATTTTCTAAATACACAGATGAAATAGTACCTCTTGTAATCTTGGCACTTGTAATCTTATAATATATTTACCATCAAAACTTCTTCATATCGATATTTGGAATGAAGTAGTTCCTTGGTTCACATTGAAACCTCGATGATATTGATATTGAAGTGTTGAATAATTATGATTCTAGGACTTGGTATTTATTTTCTCTACATTTTCATGATTTCCATTAATTTTGACATCTTCTTTAGGGTGTCTCTTATTGAGAGCATGTAAGATCATGGAATACATAGAATTTTTCAATTCTAATATATTCTTTTCCATATGATCCTGATTTTCATCCATATTATTTTCCATTTCTTTCATATTTTCATCCATCTTATTTTCCACCTTTCCAATATGGTTAAAGACTTATTCTGTTTCTTATTCAATCATGGTTTATTTGGTGAAATAAAATTTTGAGGAACCTTTGGGGAAAAGTGAGAAAATAATAATTCTCTATTTTTCCTATTTATCACAAATTTTTAATCATCAAAAATAGGTATTCTAATCCAAATTTATGTCAATTTCAAGTTACGTACATTTCGAGCACTTAATTTGGAGTATGTCTATATGGATGACACTTTTCGTGATCTATCTCTGAAATTTGAACCCTTATGAATATTAAAAAAAATTGTATAGTACTCTAATATGAATTCTTAAAATCTTGAAAAGATGATAGTTTGAACCTTCGCTTATAAATATTTATAAAAAAAATACCAAAATGACTTGCTTAAGACTAATTTCAGGATTAATAAAAATCTCCAACTCCCACAAGATATATGACACAAATTATAATGATTAAAATTCTAAAAAAAATTCCACAGGTAATTCAATATGTCCCCTCAGGATTTTGGAATGTTCAGAGTCTCAATCTTCCCAAAAATGTTTTTATAGAGAAAATAAAAAGATGGTTCATTTGAGACTAATTTCAGAACTAGTCCCAAACCCTAACTTCTAGAAGAGATATAAATGAAAATATAATGAACCAAATCCTAAACTTTTTACCACCCATTCTATGTTATATTTCCTAAGTATCCTAAAACTTCCTAGAAAAAAAAATTATACAAAAAATCCCAATATGGTTCGTTTAAAACTAATTTTAGTATAATTCAAAAACCTTATCTTCCATAGGCTATATCTCTGAAAAATATAATGAACCTAGACTTGAAATTTTTACATCTCTTGAGTAATATTAAAATTTCTCTCTGAATCATCCTTAAAAACAAGTTATATAAAAAATACCAATATGAATTGTTTGAAGAATAAAAACCCTAGGATCAATGCTATGATACTGAATGTTATGAACCAATTCCTTGAGAATGATAATAATTCAATGAATAGAAGTCCACTTAGAGGGGCAAACCTCCCTTTACAATATATTCAATGTATAATATGAGATGAGATGATCATACGACTAGGTATCCTCAACATATATAGGAGACAAAGAGTACAATCATATGAAAGGGTACAATGAAGGGTTCTATCCTACATACAAATATAACAATATAAATGTAATATTTTAAAATCTAGGGATTGTTAATGGGTTTTATATAAGGATTAACACATAGATCATCCATAAATTCACATTTTGGATCACCTTAGTCTTTTTTATGCTATAATGTAGATCTTGTAAGCTTTATAAGTCACACCATATCCAACAACAGAGCCCTTGATACTTGAGGGATCCAACTTAGTTCTCTTCTCTTTAAGAACATGATATAAATTTGACAACCAGATACACAAGATGTGATACCTCTTGTTTCACAATAATGAATGTCCCCATTGGCATATTGTCCTTTAATATCCTATGAAGACATGTGTTCGAAACATACACAATCCTATTACAATCCTTCACCCAAATACACATGGAAAAATCCATGTCATGAATCAATGACTTAGTAGTTTCCGTAATACGCATTTTATTCCTCTCATATACCCCATTATGTTATGGGATGTAGGGTACTATCAAGTCCTTGATCCCTTCTTCCATGTGAAATGAATCAAACTTTGTGGAGGTAAGATCACATATATTATCTAAAGGAAGCACTCTAATCTTGTTGCTTGTTTGATTTTCAACCAAGGATTTGAAATATGTAAACTTACTAAACACTTTATCCTTAGTATTCAAAAAATAAATCTAGGTCTTCCCTAAGGAATCATCCATGAAAGTGACACAATACGCATTATCTTTCTAAAAAAGGAAGAAATTGGTACACACGTGTTTGAATCTATTAGAATTAGACTCCCTCTTCATTTAAGTTCACTACATCAAAAGGTAGTGTTGTGATGCAAAGAAGTCCAACCTATCACCCCGCAGGGTCTCTTTCCCTGACCTCCTGCTCACAGGATCGATTAAATTCCCCTTCTGTAGAGCCAAAGTGGCTCTTTAGATTTCTGCTGGAATCCCTGCTGCAAAACACCCGATCCACAGGTCCTTATTTCCACCCCTCGGCCTTCTGCACTTTACCGAGGTTATTCCTGACTCAAGTATCGGGGTTCAGGGTTTCGCGGTTCCCGCTGTTGAGCGTCATAGTCCTCTCGAATCCCTGATTTGTGATGAGATCCTTTCACGCATGAGCCCTCCTGAGCTTAGCTTCAGTCGCATATGACCATTGCTCCCGTGTCTGTGGCCTTACCTCCCTCGCGGCCTCGCGACTCGCTATATCAAACTCTTGATTTTCCAACACTCGACACCCGATGTGCCAAAGTGCAAAGGCGCATGAGAATCGACTTTTCAACAGTCTCTCCTCTTGCCAAGACTTCAGACTTTGCTAGATCGCGAATCCTAACGCCGATATTTCGTGCAACTTGTACTCCACTCGCCGACTCCGCTATAGCCCACACTGCCTTCCAGCAGTCGGGATATCACTTTCTCGCAACCTCGCGATTCTCGTGGCCAAATTCTCGAGTCCTTTCTCCCGAGGCTCTGATACACAATCCTACGTGCAGATCCGATGGTTCTACAATGATCCGGATCCAACGGTTGTCCTCTTCCCGCACCTCGCATCCTCGTGACTCGGAGAACCAAATGCTTGGACTCTCACCCGGCGAGCTCCCGAGTTCACAAGATCCTTACATCTCCGACACGCGTCCTCTTCAATGGACGATCCTGGTCCTCTCGCCACTTCGCCACTCGTGAAGTTGAATATCTTCCTCTTCCGACCTCCGGTGCCTGAGTTCCCAAGGTGGGTAATCTCGTGACACACGTCTGCTCCCAAACGAACGGTTCAGATCCTCGTCACTGCTTCCACCTACTGTGGCTCCTCCTGGACGTAAATCTCCTCAATGATCCAGATCTCTTCTTTAGGCTAATCTGATGGCTATCATCGCTCCTCCGGAGCTGTCACACTTCCTTCCCAGACTTGGAAGAATTTCTCATTCCCAAAGGCTTCGACCTTTGCGCTCTTCCTCTGCGAGCTCTACAATCTTGAGCCTCGCTATGCGTATACAACACTGCCCTTCCTGAGCTTCTGTCTTCGTATCCTCAAGGGTTCTTTCGATGTCTGCACTCCTTGCAGAGTCTCCTCGTGTACACAGTGTGTTATCTCTTCTAAGCTTCTTCGAACACTCAGGTCCCTTGGGGGGGCTTTTGTCCTTCTTCTCCCTCAGATGGAGAATGAACTGGATGCCCTCCTTGGCTATCCTACGCTCCAGCAACCTCTGGCTGAGTGCTTCTGGGTATTCAGTAAACCTGTGAGAATCCCTCTGTGGATCCTTCCTTCAGCTCCAGAACTCAAAAGAGTTCTCTTCACCTCTGTGCCTACCTGCACACTTTCTCGACACCCTCCTGGCGGAGTATCTTCTCCATAGAACGTTCAGTAGTTCTGGGTTCCTCCTGTGCACCCTTTTCCCATGCTTAATGCCCACCTGGCAGAGTTTCTCAGAATCCTCAGTGATTCTGGTCTTCTGAACTCACAACAGATTTCCTTCCTCTGTGCACTCCTTGCACACACACGCTCAATGCCCACCTGGCAGAGCTTCTCAGAACTCCTCAAAGCTTCTGACTTCTATCTCCAAACTCTCAACAGAGTTCTTCTTCTCTGTGCACCCTTGTACACACGCTCAATGCCCTCCTAGCATAGCTTTATAGGATCCTCAGTGATTCTGTCTGCAACTTTGTCTCAGTTACACAGCCTTGCCTCCTGAGGTATTCAGCAACCTCATAGGTCTTCTTCCTGAGTTGTTGACTTCAGTCCTATGCCTCAACACGTCTTTGTCTAACTCCTTAGAGTTCAGAAGTGCATCCTCTGTGCACGGCTCTCAAAACCCTCTGTGTTCTGTCACACCCTTCTGGTATGAAGCCTCAAAGACCTTCAACCTGAAACCAAACAACCTCCTGCAAGAATGCATCCACATAACATACATTCACAACATATATATGGAACACACACACAGACATGCATATAAGACAGAGTAATGCAGGAAAAATTTCTCTGTTATATTAACAATGGCAATGCCTGTATCTTTACAATAGTGTTCCTCGAGCTCTCTCTGGTTCTCTCATACCACCCTCCTTGACTCACCCAAAATGAGATCTAAAAATCTCTTTTACCTGAGGGGCTCATCAAGCTCTTCCCTCCAGGTCTACCTACTCTAATAAATTACATCCAATGGTTGTCTAGTCTAGCATATGGATCTAAATCTCAGCCATTCTTGGCATTAAAGCCAATATACCTAATGCCTGCTCAAAGGCACGGCTTTCATGGCTCACTAGCCTAAGACATTTAATTACATTCAATTCAAATTTAAATGAGGATTGCGCCTTTCTTTTAACGTGCGATTTGAATTCGCTGGCGTGGCTGTTGGTTGGCCACTGACGTGGATGCGATGCTCCTGCATCATACTCCACAGTTGCAAAAATCATGAGCTCCTGCTCATGAGCTTCCCCTCTGAGTTGTTGGAAATCCTCCTGGATCCCAAATCAGTCTTTGGAGCTTTCCATCTACTCCATTCTGCTACTGCTGCTGCTTCCGCTGCACTATTGCTGTTGTTGCTTCTTCTCTACCCAGCTTCTCTTCACTGGTAGTCTACGCTGATCTCAACATCAGCTCCTTGATTTCCTCGATCACTTCGTCCAGCTGCTCTAGTGGTTGGTCCTGTTGTTGCAGTCTCCTCAGCTGCAAATTGTTTTGGCACATGGGCAGATCACTATGATCTCCCATGCCATCTTCTTCATCTTCACCTTCCTTTGTGACCTCAAGTTGCCACTCTGCTGCAGACTTCAGCTCTGCAGTCCCTTCTTGACTGACCTACTGCTCAGTCATCCTCTTCTATGACAACTCAATTTATGTCAGTTCTTTTGCTGGCTCTGGATTGTTCAACCAATCCTCCAGCATCTCCAGCTCCATCTCCCATGGAGTGATAACTTTATCTGCTCACTCCTTGGCTTATTTTGTTGCTAGCTTTAGTGCTATAGCTCTCTCAGCTTCCTTGCTGAATATGTTGAGACACTCCTCAGAATGCTCATCTTCCTCATCTTCTGCTACAAACTCCCCTGTTGCAGTCTCTTCAGCTTCAGTGCTGAATGCGTTGAGCCATTCCTCGGAATGCTCACTCTCTCCTTCTACTTCTGCTTCTTTTTCTACTGTCAGCTCCAGTGCTACAGCTTCTTTGCTTTCAACTCCCTGGCTGAAATCATCGAGTCATTCCTCAAAATGCTCCTTCTCTTTTCTTTCTTCTGGTTGGGCAGTCTACACCATCTGCACCAATTCTTCTTCTTCGACAGTCATCATCAGCTCAAATCTCCCTTTGTCAGTCATAGCTGACTGTTCTGCTGTTGCACCATCTGCAACACAATTTTTTGCCTCCTCCTGGGCACATGGTAGGAATATCGAAATTCCCCCAATCATCACACAGCTCAAATCCTCCTCTGACAGTTGCATCTGCTGATTTAAATTCTTCTCTGAATTTATGAGACTATCAAACAGTCTCATCTTCTCTGTCAGCTCTTCTGGTTGATCCAAATTCATATGTTCATCCCTGCCCACCTGGCAATATGGGATGCTTCCGCTGCTTCCCTGGCAGACCATGAGATCAACCGATCCCATCTTCATCAGCACTCCTTGCTGAAGTGAACTCTCCTCTGAGTCCATGAGACTTTCAGACAGTCTCAAATGTTCCTTTCTACCCATTTGGCAGTTCAATACGCTTCCACTGCCTCCCTGGCAGTCTTCAATGCTTCCACTGCCCTCCTGGCAGTCTTCGAGATCCTCATCTGATCTTTTTTCATTGCCCAGCTGGCAATGTGAAATTCCCTGGCTGTCCTCCTAACAGTGCGTAAGATCCTCAACTGATCTCAACTTGTTGCCCTTCTGGCAAACTGGAACTTCTACTTCTCTGACTATCTGGAAGTCCTTGAGATCATCAGTCGATCTCATCTCCGTTCCCTTGCCCATATGGCAATATGGGAACCTTCCTTTGCCCTCCTTGCAGTCTATGAGATCCTCAGACGATCCCAATTTATCTTCTTCATCATCCCAATCATCGAGACCCTTTCTAGTCTCTGACCAACAATGACCAATCATCTCTTCCTCTATGGCCTTGAGGTTTTCAGCATACCTCAACCATTTCTTTAACAGCCTGCGCTATCTTTTGACCATCAGCTCCCTGACTGGCCATTTTGCTATTGCCTTTTTCATGGGCAAATTTCACATTCGTCTCATCCTCCCATCCTGCCGCATCCGCAGTTCGAACCTCTCTATGTTTGCCTTTAATTCATAGAGATCTTTATCTAGTTCTTTATCCATTTCTGCAAGCTTTTCTACCTTGCTTTTCTTCCTATGGCCTTCAGTAGCCATTTTGCTATGTCTATCTGTCTCCCTGACAGATCTGCTACTGTCACTCTGCATCTCTGAGTGTTCTACCTGTAAACAATCATTACAAAGTCCTCCAGCGCTCTGTCTTCTTCCTGCTCCTCTATCTGCAATATACAAACAGATTCCCGCTCTGATACCACCTGATGCAAAGAATTCCAACCTATCACCCCGCAAGGTCTCTTTCCATGACCTCCTGCTCACAGGATCGATTAAATTCCCCTTCTGTAGAGCCAAAGTGGCTCTTTAGATTCCTGCTGGAATCGCTGCTGCAAAACACCCGATCCACAGGTCCTTATTTCCACCCCTCAGCCTTCTTCACTTTACCGAGGTTATTCCCGACTCAAGTATCGGGGTTCGGGGTTTCACGGTTCCCGCTGTCGAGAGTCATAGTCCTCTCGAATCCCCGATTTGCGATGAGATCCTTTCACGCGCGAGCCCTCCTGAGCTTAGCTTCAGTCGCATATGACCACTGCTCCTGTGTCTGTGGCCTTAACTCCCTCGCGGCCTCGCGACTCGCTATATCAAACTCTTGATTTTCCAACTCTCGACACCCGATGTGCCGAAGTGCCAAGGTGCACGAGAATCAACTTTTCAACAGTCTCTCCTCTCGCTGAGACTTCAGACTTCGCTAGATCACGAATCCTAACGTTGATATTTCGGGACTTCTCGCGGTGAGATCCCGAGGTCTTCGTGCCACCTGTACTCCACTCGCCGACTCCGCTATAGCCCACACTGCCTTCCAGCAGTCGGGTTATCGCTTTCTCGCAACCTCGTGATTCCCGTGGCCAAATTCTTGAGTCCTTTCTCCCGAAGCTCCGATACACGATCCTACGTGCAGATCCGATGGTTCTCCAATGATCGGGATCCAATGGCTGTCCTCTTCCCATGCCTCGCGTCCTTTTGACTCGGAGAACCAAATGCTTGGACTCTCACCCTGCGAGCTCCCGAGTTCACGATATCCTTAGATCTCTGACACGCGTCCTCTTCAATGGACGGTCCCGGTCCTCTCGCCACTTCGCCACTCGTGAAGTTGAATATCTTCCTCTTCCGACCTCTGGTGCCCGAGTTCCCGAGGTGGGTAATATCGTGACACACGTCCGCTCCCAAACAAACGGTTCAGATCCTCGTCGCTACTTCCACCTACTATGGCTCCTCCTGGACGTAAATCTCCTCAATGATCCAGATCTCTTCTTCAGGCCGATCTGACGGCTGTCGTCACTCCTCCGGAGTTGTCGCGCTTCCTTCAGACTTGGAAGAATTTCTTATTCCCAAAGGCTTCGACCTTTGCGCTCTTCCTCTGTGAGCTCTACAATCTTGAGCCTCACTGCGTGTATACAACGTTGCCCTTCCTGAGCTTCTGTCTTCGTATCCTCAAGGGTTCTTTCGACGTCTGCACTCCTTACAGAGTCTCCTCGTGTACACAGCGTGTTATCTCTTCTGAGCTTCTTAGAACACTCAGGTCCCTTGGGGGAGGGTTTGTCCTTCTTCTCCCTCAGATGGAGAATGAACTAGATGCCCTCCTTGGCTATCCTACGCTCCAACAACCTCTGGTTGAGTTACTCGATCTACCTACTAACTAATACACTCCTATTGTAGTATCAACCCTCCCTTCAACCTATTTTTTTTGCATGGAATTATGTTTATTATTATCTAGAAATTGGTGAGAATAATGTGTCTTCTGGTGAAACCTAAAACATTTCACATTACTCAAATCCTTCTTACATTTGTTTGATTCTTCCTTTGTATACTTCTTGTAGAATTTCTTGTTTCTCTTTCTCATATTCCTCATGAGGGATAAGTATTCTACATATATTTACTTATATAATAAATATTATAAACTTATTATTTCCTGCACAAAGTCATCCCAAAGTTGATCACAAGTATGTAAATTCTTACAAGAATAAACACCTAGGTAAAAGGGTTTCCAAGATGAAGCAACGCTTTCAAGGAAATGGACACCAACTCCTCATCCTCCATATTTGTTCCTATGGTATCCCACTAGTATTTACACTATGTGATCATGGCTAGGTAGTTGACCATTGTATATTTATCACTTATGTTGATGGATGAACATGTTTTCTCAAGAGAATCTTCCTATAGACACTCACAGTATACTATAATGAAACCAAAATAGCATATATCTCTTTACCAACCTTCTTCTTTATAATGTGAGTGATCAAAGGATCCATCATATGATATCTTTTCCTTGTACTCCTTATTATTTTTAGCTAATAGTTTAAAGTTAGTAGGTGCAACGGTATTTTTCCCAACATAATATGAAATATTAACCTTTTTAGTAGCATTTGCAACATGAACTTCCAAGGTGTAAAATTGTAACGATCCTCCTCGTTACGACGCCAAACCTCTTATAACAAGTGCAATTTTTTTTTTTTTTTTTTTTAAGTGTGTGCGCATGTGTACAAGGGAAACAAACACATTCGACTCTATGTCGCCACCTAATGACGATCAAGATGCAAACCACAATGAACACAACAAGACGACATAAGACACACAACAAGTAACTGCATGCATTTAACGACAATCAATCGACTATAAGTAATACTGACTACCCATCCATCCTACCCTACAATGGTTAGGACCTCCAAGACACATAAACAACGCTCAAGCCCAGGTTCCCATCGATTTTAACCATTTAAGGTCTCAAGGCTGGCGACTGTTCTGAGGAACATGGAGGTGTCTACATCCCACTCGACACAAGCAGAGCAAGAAATGCAATTATTACAACCAAGCACAACAATAGTTAAATGAGAAACCACATCTTCTACGGAAGGCGCAAGACAAAAGGAATCAGACAACGAACAACTAATATTAAGACAAGGCATCATCTATGACTCCACTATGATTAATTATAGACCATTTACTCCATTTAAATTTCATGAATCGATGAGTACCTTAAACATAAGGTAATCCAATTAATCTCAATTCCCTATTATTAAGTCATAAAATCTTATTGTACTTGGTGCAAGGACCTTACAATTGTATGCTATTACTAACAGTAAAGATGATAATAGCATCACCATGAAATAATACCCATAGTACCTTTTATATCACAATGACTTGCAATAATAACAATCACATTGCATTTATGTGTTAACCTTAATACATAAAATGCGATATCATTACCATAAATGATGAACACATTAACATTTACATTACCATGAATATTAGTATTAACATAAAACATTATACTATATTACCTTAGCATTACATTACATTACTTTTCATTACATTCCATCATATTACATTTCATGTTAAAATAACTTTGCAACAAAATACTAATTACCTTACTTCTTGTATGTTACCAACAAATAAATTACTATAACATAATAACATTTCATTTTATATTACAATAATATGGAAATAAAGTAACCATAACATTACATTTGAAATTTATCAAACAATAACGTTTACATTTTATTTTGTAATACAGTAACATTACATCTTCATTTTGCAATAACAATATATTATGGTAACTTCACATACACATATTACAATAACAGTATATGCTGACAATAGCCATCCTTGCAATAAAATGACATCACATTACATCTTATCTATCTACACATTCACCTCACCCTTTTACTATTTACAATTGATTACTTTGTTTCCAAATTACATACACTTCCCATTCAAATAATTACTAGAATGAATGGATAATGGATTTTTCCCGATCTTAAATAAATTAGTTTTTTTTTTCCAAAATAATCTGTTATCAAGTGGATGAAATGGTTAGGTAATATTATTTACTTATTCAGTTGGGTCCATAACTCTACCATACACCTGCCCCAAAAATATAGCCGGTCTAGACTGTCTCATAAAGGAAATTTTGTCGAACTTCAAGGCGTTATTGCCAACCCAAAAAAAATGAATTCTACCAATCCGTCGACACACTGATCACGTTAAACCCGCGATCCCCTCTCTCTGCAAGCGTTAAAATCATGGTGACGGTAAAATTGGACGCAGTCTTGTCACTAGCTTGGAATTAGTTAAAAAAAAGGCAGACCCTGGCAGGGAGAATAGTACAGGTTCTGCAAGTTGTAACCAGACACTGCATTCACGCTCTGGCAGAGGTAAAATTTATACGCTTTTAAAGAAAACGTGCAGGGTGAAGGGTTAAGGATTGCAAGCTATTGGCAGGGGTGATTCTGGGCGATTTCTTTTACAGTTGCAGAGGACTATATGACATAACCAACAAAGAGATCGGGTAATAACTTCCTTGAAAGAGTTTGGTTGTGAGTCATCCAATATGATTTTGATAATCAATTTCACCAACAACTATGAATGAAGTGGGAAACACTCTTGGAAACATACCAATATGAGCAAGAAATGTCTGTCATTAGATGAACCGTGTCTTCATTTAATGAAGATAATATGATCCCTTTCTTTGAGTTTTCGTGATGCATTTTACACATGATGTGTTCATCTTCTTTCTAGACCATTGACCCTGCTATGGATTTGAAGAGCTGCCCAGAAGTAGTAATGCCAAGATTTTATTTCTTCACCATGGAAAATGTACATGATGGCTCCAAAAGGTTGTGGGTGCACTTTTGTATAGTTTAACTTATTTCAGGAGCTGCTTGTCTTCACTATTCTGTCATACCCAAGTCTGATGGGCATACCCAAGTCTGATCAGCACAATATGAGTGACAGTGGCAATCGTTTTGACTCTGTACCGTCCTCTGGCATATCTTTCACATCAGCAGATCGCAATCACTCATGCTTGAGGTAGAGAAGTTATATAAAATAACTATGAACCTGAAAACTAATCCATGTCTTAAAAGGCAATCTCATAGGGAAAGCTCTCTAGGTCTACTGGTCACAAAAATGGATCCTGTAGATCCTTACACAGAAGAAGGAGTATGTTGCAGAAAATGTAGAATTTGAGTAGTTGTATCAGCAGTATAAAGGATACAGGAAGGGGCATTATCACCAGATCTAACTATAAAACTGCACTACGTAAATTTTCCAAACATAAACATTACATTCCTAAAATTTCATTTACATTTTTTTTTTCTAAACAAAATTTCATTACATAAGATTCACGGCGTAAATTCTAAACATAATGTGCACCACAGTCAATTTAATCCCTTAATGCATTACATTCATAAAAATCAGTCTTAAATTAGACATATAGTTTCAGTCATAAAAAATTTCAGACACAGAAATTCCGGAGATTGTTCGGACATATAAATTTAATCTAAAATCGAGCAGGTTAGAGGGACGAGTTCCCTGAACAGTGAAACCATTTACAACCACTAAAAATAAACCTACAGTTCTAAATCATACATCCTACACATTTGGTCATTAAATCGAAGGGCGTACCTTTGCCTGTTTGCCTGCTCCGAGTGTCGTCCACGCGCTCCAGGCAAATCCTGCTCGCTGACTGTCGAGACTACACCAGTACCTCCCAACCAATCACTAGGGGTAATCTGCTTCCCCCTTAGCCCCCCGAGATGCAAAGGGGCACACACTATCTAGATGGTATGTCTAGTTCCCATCTCGCTTTGCAAGGCCGAGCTACCACTCCTATCCGAGCTGCAAAATCCCAACTCCCCATAAGTAATCAGTCAAGTCACAATTCTGGCAGCGTAACGTTACGCTAATAGCCGATCTCCTTCTTCCTCCTCCTTCATCTCTTTTATAGAGTTTTCGAACTTCCCACTTTCCCCAATTTCATTTGATTTAAGTTTAAAAAAAAAATCTTCTAAAAATTCTCTTTCGTACAAGTGTCATTCATCCCCCACGTTTCTCCATTAACTATTTTCTTTAATTTATCAATTTTTCTTATTTCCCTCACCCACCTAGAGTTGCTCCTATTTTTACTCCTAGGTGTCCCTAGATTCCCTTACAGATTTTAAATACTTTCCCTAAAAAAGATGTTGTTAATTTAGTTCAAATTAGAAGATTCTTTAATGTCGATTATTTACTAAGTTGACCTCGCTTTTTACCATAAGTTCCCTTCTT